>VMBQ01005830.1:0-24899 GCA_007657795.1 Dreissena rostriformis | reverse complement strand
TGTACAATGCCATTTGGCGTGCATCATCGTCTTATCCATATATATACTCATACCAAGTTTCAATGAAATCCGCCAAAGCACTTCCAAGATATGGCTCCGGACACAAAAGTGCCTATAGTAAAAAGCATTTTTTCAAGATACAAAGGGCCATAACTCTGTTATTAACAGATGGTGTACAATGCAATTTGGCGTGCATCATCCTCTTATCCATATATATACTCATACCAAGTTTCAATGAAATCAGCCAAAGCACTTCCAAGATATGGCTCCGGACACAAAAGTGCCGGATGGACAGCCGGACGGATGGAAGGACGGATGGACAACGCCAAAACAATATCCCTCCGCCTCTGGCGGGGGATAATAAAGCTCAGTTATGACCTAAATGCATCCAGCGGGGCAGCACTACTCTACCAGAATGCATGTACATGTAGAGATTCCACTCAGATTAACATGAAGCACTTGGTAAACAAGACATATTGCGATGTGAAAAAGTCAAAATAAAATATCATGTAACAATTGCATCATCTTAAAAATAGCAGTGCAAACATGAAATTTTACTTACAGAACTAAACAGTGTAAAAAAGGATTTTTCAGTAACAAACTGAAACAAATAGAATTACTGGCTCCATGACAAGAACAATTTGAGTGACAAATGAAGATACAAGAAATAGACTGTCACATAACTTTAACAGTAACAAACAGAAATGTGTAAATGGTTGTTAAAATAATTCATCGGCCAGTTGAAAACATTAACAGATTGAGTTGCTTTTAGTAATTCTCATTGGATAATATATAAGACTGAACATATGATAGTGGTTAACCTTGAAATGTAACAAGCATGTTCATTGGATAGTGGTGAACCTTGAAATGTAACAAGCATGTTCATTGGATAGCGGTAAACCTTGAAATGTAACAAGCATGTTCATTGGATAGTGGTAAACCTTGAAATTATACAAGCATGTTCATTGGGTAGTGGTAAACACTGAAATGTAACAAGCATGTTCATTGGTCAATAAATAATTTTAAGATTCAAATGGAAACCCTGAAGCTTATATTTAAGAATATCAGTGGTTGTTGACAAAGGTCCCATTTTTATCATGTCCATGATACTTTGAACAAGTTCAATATGATATTTAGAAATAACAAGTAAGGTTATAAAGCATTAACTACAAGTTAAGCTCCTGTGAATAAAACAATTGGAGAAGCTGATTGATTTTTGTTTGACCATCAATATTGTTATATTACCAAACTGTCATTGAAATTATTTTGCATAACTGGGTGCAGTGTTTTCATAATATTCCTTATATTCTTGGCATCAAAAGAGATCAAATGTTACAATTATCATGCACTGACTGCGCACCTGTCAATAATACCCGAAAGGGGAGTTTAGACTGTATTGATAGATAGATTATGAGAAGAAAAAATATTTCAAATCAATAAAATTAACCACTTAATGGCCAACAACAGAAAATGTATAACTAAAACTTTGTACCAAGAGATCAAGAATTTTGTCTTAAAATGTATTCAAAAGTCATCAAGACCACAAGAATTCTGCAAAAATGAAGGGAGAAATACAGTTGAGTAAGTACTCATCAACACATTCTGAAGATTTACAACTAAAATATTCTTTAATTTAGTATGTTCAAGAAAGAATTATATTTTGAGTCCAAACTGACACCGTATTCACCAACGTTTTAGTATTGTTTCCNAGAAAACCCAGCAAACTGGAAACACACAAATTTATGCAAGAGAGTACAATTAAGTCTTGCTCCCTGTGTTGCATGAAATGTGCATACTATAAATGGGTCTTGATCACATGGTCGCTGGCTATAAGTGGGTCTTGATCACATGGTCGCTGCTGCCATTCAAGGACGAGAGTTCAGGGTCCACAGGGTCACGTGACATTGACCTTGGCATCGTGAGGTCAAGCTCCAGAAGGTGGCGATGTTGCTCCTTCAGACGCACACATTTCTGATTGAACTCATCAACTAGCTTCTTCTCCATCTGAAAAAGAGCCTTTAACATTGTTTGGCTTGTTTATTTGAGCCTCATTCAGAGGTTTTTCTGGGACAACACTTTTTATGGTATTTTATGTTTAGAAAAAGTCTCTTCTTAGTGAAATTCAAGTTTAGACAGAAAGTGAATGCTTCTGTGAAGACTGCACAGGCTAATCTGGGAAGATGTTTTTACGCACATACATATAGCCCAGTTTCTCAGAACTAGGTTCATTTGGATTTTTTGCCACTTTCAACAATATTTCAGTCATATCATAATTGTCACTTGACCTACTCAAACTTTTTCCTGTGTGAGCTGACTTACCAGTTATAAAAGCACATACTTATATCCAGTAATTGACAAGAACTCTGTTTGAATCTAAGGTACCGGGAAAAGGGTAGTAGAGAGAATTTCACAACCAACCCCCATACAAGTACTGTTTCCAAGCGAGCCATTTATACCACTAGGAAAAAATCTCAGTACCCACTTAACCCTTTGAGCGCTGGAACCGGATTTTGAAGGCCTTTGCAAACAGTTTGGATCCAGATGAGACGCCACAGAACGTGGCGTCTCATCAGGATCCAAACTGTTTGCTATTCTGATAGTATTCTTTGAAAAAAAAATCGAACAAAATGCTAATTTTAGCAGACGAAATTTTAGCAGATGACAAATTTCCCAGCATGCAAAGGGTTATAAGAAAACTTATTAATACTCACAATGTTTAACTGATGTCATGAACAAAGATGCCTATACAACACATTTACTCATATCAAAACATGTAGTATACAAGAAACGTACCTCTGCTCTATCAAACAGCAGCTGATCCTTGATGTCTTCCTGTTTCTTTCTCAGATCATCCAGACGGTTGTCTAACATCTCCTTCAGCTGAAACAAGTAGTTATTTTATGCAATGTTGTGGATTATAAAAACATATGAGCCTCTTGATGGGAAATGCATGTGCATATAAAGGATTCCGCACAGTCTATTCAGGGACACCACTTTCCGCTTTTATTGTACTTCTTCGTTTAAATAGTCTCTTCTTAGCGAAAATCCAGTTAAGGCAGAAAGTGTTGTCCCTGATTAGCCTGTGCTGGACTGCACAGGCTAACCTGGGACGAAACTTTTATCACATGCGTTAAGCCCTATTTCCCCAGAGCGATACTCATAAAAGTGATAAGTGAGAATAACAGGTTACTGCCCTATTGTTTTACAATATATCATTTGAGGCTTAGAATAAAATAACTCCACAGTAAAGAGAATGATCACTTTAATGATCTGGTAAAACGATTTTTCATGAAGCATCTTTTACAATGTCAACAATACCTTCTGTCTCTCAGCTACAACAGTGTCAATGTGCCTCTTCTGGTTTTCTCGCTTCAATCTGAAAAGAAGCAACCAGTTATGAATTCAATGAAATAGTGTCATTAACTGAATCAACATATTCTGATTTCGATGAAATGGTGTCATTTACTAAAACATCCACTAATGAGTTTGATGAAATAGTGTCATTGATTGAAACGTCCATGTATAAATTCAATGATATAGTCATTGATTGAAACATCCGTTTATGAATCCAATGCAATAGTGTCATTGATTGAAAAATCCATGTATAAATTCAATTAAATAGAGTCATAGATTGAACAAGATGTGTTTGTGAAACACAATGTCCCCCTATATGACGTTTGACCTTGAAGGATAAACTTGACCTTGACCCTTCACCACTCAAAATGTGCAGCTCCATGAGATACACATGCATGTCAAATATAAAATTGCTAGCTTCAATATTGCAGAAGTTACATTACATGAGCAATTTTGACCCATATATTTGACCTAGAAGGATGACCTTGACCTTTCACCACTCAAAATGTGCAGCTCCATGAGATACACATGAATGCCAAATATCAAATTGCTATATTCAATATAGCAAAAGTTATTGCAAAATGTTAAAGTTGGCGCAAACCAACCAACAGACCAACCAACAGACAGGGCAAAAACAATATGTCCCCCACTACTGTAGTGGGGGACATAAAAATCCATGTATTAATTCAATGAAATAGTCAAAGATTGAAAAATCAATGTATGAATTCAATGACATAGAGTCATAGATTGAAAAATCCGGGTATGAATTCAATGAAATAGTGTCATTCATTGAAACATCCGTGTATGAATTCAATGAAATAGTCATAGATTGAAAAATCTGTGTATGAATTCAATAAAATAGTGTCATTGATTAAACAAGAGATGTGTTTGTTAGAAACACAATGCCCCCTAATGCACCGCTTTTATTTTTTTTATTTTTTACCTTTGACCTTGAAGGATGACCTTGACCTTTCACCACTCTAAAAGTGCAGCTCCATGAGATACACATACATGCCAAATATGAAGTTGCTATCTTCAATATTGCAAAAGTTATGAGCAAGGTTAAAGTTTTAAGACAGAATGACAGACAGAATGACAGACAGGCCAAAAACAATATACCCCCCTTTTTTAAAAAGGGGGCATAAAAATCTGTGTATGAATTCAATGAAATAAGAGTCATAGATTGAAAAATCCATGTATGAATTCAATGAAATAGTGTCATTGATTGAAACATCCGTGTATGAATTCAATGAAATAGTCATAGATTGAAAAATCTGTGTATGAATTTAATGAAATAGTGTCATTGATTAAACAAGAGATGTGTATGTCAGAAACACAATGCCCCCTAATGCACCGCTTTGATTTTTTTAACCTTTGACCTTGAAGGATGACCTTGACCTTTCACCACTCAAAATGTGCAGCTCCATTAGATACACATGCATGCCAAATATCAAGTTGCTATCTTCAATATTTCAAAAGTTATGAGCAAGGTTAAAGTTTTAAGACAGAATGACAGACAGAATGACAGACAGACCAAAAACAATAAATCCCCTTTTTTTAAAAAGGGGGCATAAAAATCTGTGTATGAATTCAATGAAATAAGAGTCATAGATTGAACAATCCATGTATGAATTCAATGAAATAGTCAAAGATTGAAAAATCAATGTATGAATTCAATGAAATAAGAGTCATAGATTGAACAATCCATGTATGAATTCAATGAAATAGTCAAAGATTGAAAAATCAATGTATGAATTCAATGGAATAAGAGTCATAGATTGAACAATCCATGTATGAATTCAATGAAATAAGAGTCATAGATTGAACAATCCATGTATGAATTCAATGAAATAGTCAAAGATTGAAAAATCAATGTATGAATTCAATGAAATAGTGTCATTGATTGAAACAAATTTTTATAGTAAAATTCATTTTAATTATTAAATACTTACCTGCTATCTAATAGCTTATCATTATGAATTCAATGAAATAGAGTCATAGATTGAACACGAGATGTGTTTGTCAGAAACACAATGCCCCCTACTGCGCCGCTTTGATTAAAAAAAAAACAAAAAAACTTTGACCTTGAAGGATGACCTTGACCTTTCACCACTCAAAAAATGCAGCTCCATGAGATACAAATGCATGCCAAATATGAAGTTGCTATGATCAATATTACAAAAGTTATGACCAATTTTCAAAACCTAAACGCAAGTGTGACGGAATTTCAGAATGACAGACAGACGGACGGACAGACGGACAGTGCGATCACTTTATGCCACCCTATCGGGGGCATAAAAATCCATGTATGATTTCAATGAAACAGAGTCATAGATTGAACACTTCATGTATAAATTCAATGAAATAGTGTCATAGATTGAAAAATCCAGGTATGTATTCAATGAAATAGAGTCATAGATTGAAAAATCCAGGTATGTATTCAATAAAATAGAGTCATAGATTGAAAAATCCAGGTATGTATTCAATAAAATAGAATCATAGAATGAAAAATATCTGTATGAATTCAATGAAATAGTCATAGAATGATCAATCCATGTATGAATTCAATGAAATAGAGTCAGATTGAAAAATCCATAAATGAATTCAATGAAATAGTCATAGATTGAAAAATCCATGTATGAATTCAATGAAATAGAGTCATAGATGGAAAAATTCTTGTATAAATTCAATGAAATAGACTCCTAGATTGAAAAATCCAAGTTAGTATTCAATGAAATAGTCAAAGATTAAAAAATCCATAAATGAATTCAATAAAATAGTCATAGATTTAAAAATTCATGTATGAATTCAATGAAATAGAGTCGTTGACTAAAACGAATTTCAAGGCTCTATGTATCGGAAATGACTATTATCTGTTGATGTTTGATCAATTTAATTTTAATATCTATAACACCAATTCCAGAAGAAATGAGAATCAATTTTAGAAGAAGTGGAACCAGTCCTTCCCAAATACCGTCGGTCCTCGGATTTTTCCGATAATAAATTGTAAAATCCAGAAATGATTCTTATATTGCAGGACCTCGTGTCCGGTAATAAAATAACGGCGAAATTTGGAATTCCATCAGCTATTTTCAGAAAAATGTCAAGGCAAAAAATAGATTTTACCAAATTATTAATGAATACTCCAATAATGTTAAACGTTGTTCATTGGTTGCATTTTCTGAATGACGTAATTTCATATACGGTATCCAAAGATTTTGCTGCGTCACCAAACGAATAACACACTACGTCATCACTATATGAGTACATTTCGCAAAGGGAGAGAATAAACATTGACAAGCATATGTGTTTTAGTTTTTTTTTTAACGGATTTATTCGTAAGCAAGCAGGGAATAAACGAAATTCAGTGTGGCCTTCCCGCGAAATGTCAACATCAACAGAGGAGTTAAAAAGGAAATTACATAAACAGAAACAAATACATGTATATAATTGAATTATTAACTTGCTCTCAATGGAATAAATGAAGTGAAGCTCTCAGAAGTACATTATTTTATTAAGAGGAAGTTTCATTATTTGTTAGTGAAACGTATGAACATTGATATAAAATAGTATATTATTATAATACCGTAATATTCAAATATTGTTAAAAAAAATCTCATTTTTGTCATTCTTCATCATTTTCCTTCTTTGGGCCGGAAATGATCAGCCTGGGCCGGCAAAGGATGCATGATTATAGGACCTCCTGGCTGGCAATAAATTATAATTTTGGGAAGGACTGAGTGGAACTATTTTATAATTCAATGTTTTTTGTTTTTTTACAACATTTAACCAGCCATTACTTAACAACCATTAACTGCACTGCCCATGCTAGGTTCTGTCTTTAAAACAAATTGAAACAAACAGGAAAGCAAGAGAGATAATTAGCTTCGTCCATTTTCAAATTCTTGTAGAAGCCAGTTTGTGTCAGGAAAAATCGGACAACTAGTTTAATTGTTAATAAAGATTCGAGCAAACCTAAACATGTAACCACAAACTACATGCACAATGTTCAAGGTAAACATACCTGCTAACTGCCTGTTTGTCTTTTGATTTTTTCTGTAATTGTTTCATTTCCTCTTTTGTTCTGGCATCCATCTGTTTAGTCAGTTCTTTAACTTCATGGTCATGAATAGCCTAGAAATACATTAAATACCAGTAAATTCTAACAATCTTAGGATATAAGGCCGATACATATTCTGAGCAATAGTCTTTTTATATAAAGCCTATAAGAGAAACCTATGTAAGCCATAAAGTCACATAGTAAGAATGCCTTTATTAAGCTGTATAGCCATATATTGCCAACAGAATAATATGAGCCATGTCCTGGGAAAACTGGGCTTAATGTAAGAGCGTATAGTGTCGTCCAATATAAGCCTGTGCAGTCCGCACAGGTTTATCAGGGACAACAATTGCTGCCTACACTGAATTTCCAGTAAGAAGAGACCTCCTTTAAAAGAAAAATTTAGTCCCTGATTAGCTTGTGCGGACTACACCGGCTCAGCCCGGATGACACTTTGAGCACATGCATTAAGCCCAGTTTTCCCAGAGTGCGACTTACATACATCAACGATCAGCCTTATAACATGAAGGCTACTAGAGCACCATGCTTACGTGCATAAAGCCCAGTTTTTGTAGAGCACGGCTCATACACATAAATGTATAGCCTACGCAAGCACCTTCTTTGAGCTTGTGTTTGGTGTTCCTTGTAGTTTTATAACGTTAAGCCTACACTAGCACCTACTTTGAGCTTGTGTTTGGTGTTCCTTGTAGTTTTATAACGTTAAGCCTACGCAAGCACCTTCTTTGAGCTTGTGTTTGGTGTTCCTTGTAGTTTTATAACGTTAAACCTATGCAAGCACCTACTTTGAGCTTGTGTTTGGTGTTCCTTGTATTTTTATAAAGATAAGCCTACACTAGCACTTACTTTGAGCTTGTGTTTGGTGTTCCTTGTAGTTTTATAACGTTAAGCCTACGCAAGCAGCTACTTTGAGCTTGTGTTTGGTGTTCCTTGTAGTTTTATAACATTAAGCCTACGCTAGCACCTACTTTGAGCTTGTGTTCGTGTTCCGTGTGGTTTTGGTCCATCACCGTCGTCAGGGTGTCATAGATGGGGTCACTGTGCCTCAGGCTCTGGTCCAGCTCACGCTTGTATTGGTCCATGCACAGGTTCACAAACACCTCCGCCTGCGACTTCTGTAGTACCTTCAGCTGAAATAGTACAGAGAGTTTGTACACACATGTGACCCAGATTGTCAAGATAACCATTCTTGCCAGGTTTCACCAAGGTTAACTCATTAATGTGGCCCTACACAGGTAAAAAAAAAAATTGAGTTTTTCTCAGATAACTGTTGCTTCTAGTGGTAACAATGTGTGCCAAAGATTTGACTGTGTGACCTTGTATTGGACTTACTTGAACCTGATTCAAATAATGCCTAGATATTGTCAAGATAATTATTCTGCCAAGTTTCATCTAGATTGAGTCGTAAATGTGGCTTCTAAAGTGATAACAAGGCAGGGATGGAAATTAGTGGTTGCCCGTAAGCCCGAGGCGAGTAGATTTTGGCCAGGGCAACTCCAGTTCAAATGTTGGCAGTCCGACCGGGCAAATAGCTTTTTTTAAGCTTGAAACAGTTCAGTGCAATTAAACATTTAATAAAAATTGGCAACTGTAGATCAATAATTAGTTAAATAATATTCACTTATTTAGGCCAAGGAAATAATTCAATTCAGACTCATAATTAGACAAATTACACAGAAAGTGTGCCGTGTTAGAAATGATGTTGTTTAATTATCTATTACTTCAATTAAAGAAAGTATAAGATACACATGACACGACATGTACATGGTACTGGGCTCGTAAGTCTTGAGCTGGGCAAGCAAAATACTAAAGATGGTTGCCCGTGTGGGCAACAAATTGTAAAAAGTTAGCTTCCATCCCTGCAAGGTGTTTCAAAGATGTGACCTGGCGACCCAGTCTTTGAACATGCATGAACCTGACTCGAACTCAGCCTAGACATTGACAAGGTAAACATTCTGACACAATTTCATCGCTATTGAGTCATTATTATGGCTTATAGAGTGGTAACAAAGATGTGACCCGTTGACCTAGTTTTTGGATGCACATAACCCAGATTCAAACTTGGCCTACATATTTTCAAGGGATACATCCTGATCAAGTTTCATTAACATTGAGTCATGAATGTAACAAACTCTTGGTAACAAGGTTTTCCTAAAAATTTGACCTGGTGACCTAATTTTTGGACCCGGATTTACACGGCCCGGATATTGTCAAGATAAACATTCTGACCAAGTTTTATCAAGATTGAGTCTAACATGTGGCCTATAGAATGGTAACAAGGTTTTCCTAAGACTCGATCCTGTGACCTACTTTATTTGAGTCAGAACTCAACCTAGACATTGTCAAGACAAACATTTTGACCAAGTTTCATCAAATTTGAATCAACAAGAGATGTGTTTGTCAGAAACACAATGCCCCCAACTGCGCCACTTTGAAAAAAAAAAAAAATAAAATGCCGATAAGTGACCCCGTGNATCTTAACCCTTTGCATGCTGGGAAATTTGTCGTCTGCTAAAATGTTGTCTGCTGAATTTCTAAAATTAGCATTTTCTTCGATTTTTTTCTAAGACCACTATCAGAATAGCAAACAGTTTGGATCCTGATGAGATGCCACGTTCTGTGGCGTCTCATCTGGATCCAAACTGTTTGCAAAGGCCTTCAAAATCCGGTTCCAGCACTCAAAGGGTTAAAGTAGCATCCTTGTTTATCATTTATGAATCGCAAAGGCTTATATAGGACGACACAATATGTGCATTCATAAAGCCCGTTTTCCCAGACCGCAGCTCAATTACATAAATTTACAGATCTTGTATCACACTGTAAAGGGGGGGAGGGGGCTCATGAAGAAGCCATGTTTGTTTTGCAATGGCTCAGTCCTGTATGCTTTGTAAAATGTATGCAATAAAGAATGAGAATAATATCATTTTGAGGTTACCTCTTGAAATGTGCATGCGTATTGAATGTTATTAATATTGATAGTGATGAAAATGTAAACAATGTTCCTCAATATAAACTGCATGTTATTATTAATTGATTTGTTTGAATACTTTACTTAGAAGATTGCTGCTGTTTTTAGCAATCGTGCGTGTGTGTTTTCTGTCATTAATACATAATTGCAGATACTTTCCAATCTTGTATGAATCTTTTATATGGTGTATATTGTATATTCAGTAGAATTCACGCCTCTTGTTCTTATTGATTCTATGTGAATATCTCAGTATCCACTCTTTTTAAGCTCACCTTTAAGCACTGCACATAACGCAATGATCACACTCTATTGTTTATTGAATATTCACTGCTGTTGCTACATGTCTAGTACAACATTTTGAGTTCTCAAGCACAGGTGAGCTATTGAGGACCGTCATGGCTTTCTTGCTTTCTAAAACCTGATACATTTCATTACAGTTTTGATTGCAGTGATAAACAAACAATAGGAGGGACAACTCAAAATTTTAAAATTATAACAATGGGCTTCTAATTTGCTTAAAGTTTCATAAAAACTCAAGATGTATTCTGGTGGTTGTGATTGCTTTAACAGAAGCTATGTGTGCTGTTCACAAGTTATATTACAGTATCTATCTGAGGCTAACTAGAGAGTTTTTCATACTGTAGTAAAATTAGCAGTTTTATATCTTTTGCTGTCGGCAGAATACTACATTGTTAGATTTGAGCCGCGCTCTGGGAAAATGGGGCTTAGTGCATGTGCATAGTGTATCGTCCCAGATTAGCCTCTGCAGTCCTCAGAGGCTGATCCGGAACGATTATTTCCGCTTTTACTGTATTTTTCATTTAAAAGAAGTAATTTCTTAGTGAAAATCAAGTTAAGGTGTAAAGTGTTGTCCTGATAAGCCTGTGCAATCTGGGATGACTACGTACATGCATTAAACCCCATTTTCCCAGAGCGAGGCTCTTTTAAAAGTTATATTGTAGCGTTCAATGTATTGTAACCTTTACAAGATTTCATAGTTTTGAAGGGTACCGTGGTGTATCATAGTTGCTGACTTCTACACAATATTCCTTGTACTATTTAAGGACAGAGACTTGCTTTGTTATATCTATCAGTTGTCAAACATTATGTAATATTGTTTTAACAGGTTTGTTTCTACCTTTTGCAGAGTCCTACGATAACAAAATTCTAAGATTTGTAGAGTTTTAAATAATTCATTTATCCACAGAGACATTTACTATCAAGGTGGTAAGCAGAGTAAGATTGACAAAGTCACATACATCAAAGATATGAAAAGTTGTATGTACCATAAATACATGCCATTAGTTTCTTTGTGTATAGTTGTATTTGTCTTTAAAATTATTTTAGATAAGTGGTTATTGACAAAATAAAGTAAACTTGATCTTAAATGTTCACTTCAATTTTCTATGAGCTTAATGAATACCAGCTCTGGTGATAGACCGTCTTATATAACATCGTACAACACATTTAAGTTAGGATACAATTTATGAAGAATTGTAATCGCTAAGCACAAATCTCTATGATAATCAAATTTCATCAATTCTTTTAATTTCCTTTCAATCTTTTACATGTCCTTTCTTTAAGGAGCATATTTATGATAAATGTTAATTTATTGTGAGCTCAAAGTTCATTAACTCATTACGAAGAAGGGACATAAGAATAATATTAACATTGATCGCTTTTGTTTTTCAGAGCCCAACTTGTTGACGCCGACGCCCCTCAGGGAGCTACAGAAGGAGAAAGCATACCAGAAAATGCTCCATAAACGAGAAAAAGATCTGGAAATACTTCAGAAGAAACATGAAAAGGTAAAGATCTCCCCAAGGTTGGGCCAGAATTTAAACTCTTAGCAACTGTTGTCTACTCAGAGATGAATTTCCATTAATGCAAAATAACATTGCTTTTTATCCTCCTCTTCGAAGTCACTCTCTCAGTCTGTATGTGTTCATAGCTTCCTGTATCAGCCAAAACCTAGCCATATATTCTATAGTTCTACTCAGAAAATGGACTCCACAATATATCAATAAACTTAAGACGTTTGATTCAATTGTGCTGAAATTACCCTTAAATATTTTATTTAAAACTAACCAACCTAGCTTTCTAAATGTCTTTGCTTATTTATAGGAACAGGACAGCCTGCGTGAGATGCACTGTATACGAGAGGAGAAGCTTCTAGCGCAACAGCAGAAGGAGTTGGCAAACATCAGCAAGACCCACTCAAAGCTGGTGAAGAAGGCGTCAAAGTCAGGGTCCGTTAATGAGGTCGAGAAGGAGAACTCGACCAAGCTGGAGGAGCTGATTCTACGGCACGAACAAGATGTAAGTGGTCTCTGTTGGGTGTTTGTTTCATTGTTCAGTGATACTTGTTAACATGTTATTGAGCCATAAGGTGATGATGTGTTAGGCAATTCAGGGTTCCCTCTGGGCTTCAAAAAGTTGTCGCCACTTACTTTCGCCAAATCTAAAAAGTTGTCGTCAAACTGGGACCACATTGATCAAAAACAATCATGTTTAAATAATTCAAACAACTAAGCATTTTACAGTATGTTAAATAATTTTATTTAATAAAGGCACATTAAATAAGTTCACAACAGCACATTTAATTATTGTTGTTCTTGTTGATGGACACCTCCTTGGCCTGCATATGTTGCCACAGTTTGGATGATTCAGCAGCTTTCTGGTGATCTGAAAATTCAAAAAAGGAAATTTAATAGAAATATAATAGACTATGAATAAAATAATATTAACATCAATTTAACAGTATGCTGCATAAATGTTTTAATGTCATAAATACGTTACCTGCTATATTATGCACCACCAAGATCGTAGCCCGGATTTAGGTAATAGGTCGGAACGGTCACATAGTGCAGTGCAACCTCTTCACCAAAAACGGTCTACCCACAAATCACTCTTCTTTAAACAAATTTTTATAGTAAAATTCATTTTAATTATTAAATACTTACCTGCTATCGTTGAGTCCCACCTCCCACCCCGCTCTTCGCCTAATATTTTTTATATTATATTTATTGGAAGAAGAGTGATTTGTGGGTAGACCGTTTTTGGTGAAGAGGTTGCACTGCACTATGTGACCTTTCCGACCTATTACCTAAATCCGGGCTACGATCTTGGTGGTGCATAATATAGCAGGTAACGTATTTATGACATTAAAACATTTATGCAGCATACTGTTAAATTGATGTTAATATTATTTTATTCATAGTCTATTATATTTCTATTAAATTTCCTTTTTTGAATTTTCAGATCACCAGAAAGCTGCTGAATCATCCAAACTGTGGCAACATATGCAGGCCAAGGAGGTGTCCATCAACAAGAACAACAATAATTAAATGTGCTGTTGTGAACTTATTTAATGTGCCTTTATTAAATAAAATTATTTAACATACTGTAAAATGCTTAGTTGTTTGAATTATTTAAACATGATTGTTTTTGATCAATGTGGTCCCAGTTTGACGACAACTTTTTAGATTTGGCGAAAGTAAGTGGCGACAACTTTTTGAAGCCCAGAGGGAACCCTGAATTGCCTAACACATCATCACCTTATGGCTCAATAACATGTTAACAAGTATCACTGAACAATGAAACAAACACCCAACAGAGACCACTTACATCTTGTTCGTGCCGTAGAATCAGCTCCTCCAGCTTGGTCGAGTTCTCCTTCTCGACCTCATTAACGGACCCTGACTTTGACGCCTTCTTCACCAGCTTTGAGTGGGTCTTGCTGATGTTTGCCAACTCCTTCTGCTGTTGCGCTAGAAGCTTCTCCTCTCGTATACAGTGCATCTCACGCAGGCTGTCCTGTTCCTATAAATAAGCAAAGACATTTAGAAAGCTAGGTTGGTTAGTTTTAAATAAAATATTTAAGGGTAATTTCAGCACAATTGAATCAAACGTCTTAAGTTTATTGATATATTGTGGAGTCCATTTTCTGAGTAGAACTATAGAATATATGGCTAGGTTTTGGCTGATACAGGAAGCTATGAACACATACAGACTGAGAGAGTGACTTCGAAGAGGAGGATAAAAAGCAATGTTATTTTGCATTAATGGAAATTCATCTCTGAGTAGACAACAGTTGCTAAGAGTTTAAATTCTGGCCCAACCTTGGGGAGATCTTTACCTTTTCATGTTTCTTCTGAAGTATTTCCAGATCTTTTTCTCGTTTATGGAGCATTTTCTGGTATGCTTTCTCCTTCTGTAGCTCCCTGAGGGGCGTCGGCGTCAACAAGTTGGGCTCTGAAAAACAAAAGCGATCAATGTTAATATTATTCTTATGTCCCTTCTTCGTAATGAGTTAATGAACTTTGAGCTCACAATAAATTAACATTTATCATAAATATGCTCCTTAAAGAAAGGACATGTAAAAGATTGAAAGGAAATTAAAAGAATTGATGAAATTTAATTATCATAGAGATTTGTGCTTAGCGATAACAATTCTTCATAAATTGTATCCTAACTTAAATGTGTTGTACGATGTTATATAAGACGGTCTATCACCAGAGCTGGTATTCATTAATCTCATGGAAAATTGAAGTGAACATTTTAGATCAAGTTTACTTTATTTTGTCAATAACCACTTATCTAAAATAATTTTAAAGACAAATACAACTATACACAAAGAAACTAATGGCATGTATTATGGTACATACAACTTTTCATATCTTTGATGTATGTGACTTTGTCAATCTTACTCTGCTTACCACCTTGATAGTTAATGTCTCTGTGGATAAATGAATTATTTAAAACTCTACAAATCTTAGAATTTTGTTATCTTAGAACTCTGCAAAAGGTAGAAACAAACCTGTTAAAACAATATTACATAATGTTTGACAACTGATAGATATAACAAAGCAAGTCTCTGTCCTTAAATAGTACAAGGAATATTGTGTAGAAGTCAGCAACTATGATACACCACAGTACCCTTCAAAACTATGAAATCTTGTAAAGGTTACAATACATTGAACGCTACAATATAACTTTTAAAAGAGCCTCGCTCTGGGAAAATGGGGTTTAATGCATGTACGTAGTCATCCCAGATTGCACAGGCTTATCAGGACAACACTTTACACCTAAACTTGATTTACACTAAGAAATTACTTCTTTTAAATGAAAAAAACAATAAAAGCGGAAATAATCGTTTCGGATCAGCCTCTGAGGACTGCAGAGGCTAATCTGGGACGATACACTATGCACATGCACTAAGCCCCATTTTCCCAGAGCGCGGCTCAAATCTAACAATGTAGTATTCTGCCGACAGCAAAAGATATAAAACTGCTAATTTTACTACAGTATGAAAAACTCTCTAGTTAGCCTCAGATAGATACTGTAATATAACTTGTGAACAGCACACATAGCTTCTGTTAAAGCAATCACAACCACCAGAATACATCTTGAGTTTTTATGAAACTTTAAGCAAATTAGAAGCCCATTGTTATAATTTTAAAATTTTCAGTTGTCCCTCCTATTGTTTGTTTATCACTGCAATCAAAACTGTAATGACATGGATCAGGTTTTAGAAAGCAAGAAAGCCATGACGGTCCTCAATAGCTCACCTGTGCTTGAGAACTCAAAATGTTGTACTAGACATGTAGCAACAGCAGTGAATATTCAATAAACAATAGAGTGTGATCATTGCGTTATGTGCAGTGCTTAAAGGTGAGCTTAAAAAGAGTGGATACTGAGATATTCACATAGAATCAATAAGAACAAGAGGCGTGAATTCTACTGAATATACAATATACACCATATAAAAGATTCATACAAGATTGGAAAGTATCTGCAATTATGTATTAATGACAGAAAACACACACGCACGATTGCTAAAAACAGCAGCAATCTTCTAAGTAAAGTATTCAAACAAATCAATTAATAATAACATGCAGTTTATATTGAGGAACATTGTTTACATTTTCATCACTATCAATATTAATAACATTCAATACGCATGCACATTTCAAGAGGTAACCTCAAAATGATATTATTCTCATTCTTTATTGCATACATTTTACAAAGCATACAGGACTGAGCCATTGCAAAACAAACATGGCTTCTTCATGAGCCCCCTTCCCCCCTTTACAGTGTGATACAAGATCTGTAAATTTATGTTATTGAGCTGCGGTCTGGGAAAACGGGCTTAATGAATGCACATATCGTGTCGTCCTATATAAGCCTTTGCGATTCAAAAATGATAAACAAGGATGCTACTTTAAGCACTTGCATTAAGCCTGGTTTTCCCAGAGTGCGGCTCAATTATATTAACCCTTTGCATGCTGGGAAATTTGTCGTCTGCTAANCTTTTAAGCCATTAATTAGTTAAAGTAAATGTCATGGATGCATGTATAATTATTCATGAGTCCTGAGGCTTTATAATATAACCTCATGTAACCTGGTGTCAAGAGTGTAATAAGTTTACATATTTTACAATCAATAAATCAGAGAAATGTATAATGTATTCTTGATCAAAGAATAAGGATCTTCAGGGCATAGTAATATTCATCAAATATACAATAAATAGTCAGTCATGGACAACATCATTTTAGCCTCGTTCTTGGAAAACGGGGCTTAATGCTTGTGCTTAAAGTGTGGTCCCAGATTTAGACGATTTTTCTGCTTGTATAAAATTATTTGTTTAAGGGAGCACTCTTCTAAAAAAGAAAATTTAGTTTAGGCAGGCTTATCTGAGACGACACTTAAAGCACACGCATTAAGCCTGGTTTTCCCAGAGTGCGGCTCAATTGTTTAACCCTTTGCATGCTGGGAAATTTGTCGTCTGCTAAAATGCCGTCTGCTGAATTTGTAAAATTAGCATTTTCTTCGATTTTTTTTCTAAGACCACTATCCGAATAGCAAACAGTTTGGATCCTGATGAGACGCCACGTTTTGTGGAGTCTCATCTGGATCCAAACTGTTTGCAAATGCCTTCAAAATCCGGTTCCAGCGCTCAAAGGGTTAAGGTTCACATGGTATGGTCTGTGTAAAGGAAATTTAGAAATTTGTTCATTAAAAAAAATGGCCTGAAAGGTCGTAAGTTTAACACATGATTGTTATCATAATACAGAGGACATTCTGACAGGGTTAAATTTCACATGTACTGTAACTCTCTATGTGATTGGTCAAAAATCAAAATATAAGAGTAATATTTTGATTGTTGACCAATCAGAACAAGTGTGACATTTTCTCCATTTTTCTTTTGTGATAAATTTATTGTGACTGAAAGTAGACAAACATGATATTTAAGTCGCAAACAAACAACAGACAGATGTTGATGCAAGTATGTTCTGTCAAGGCCAACAGTTGACATTTACTACCACGTTCCCAATAATGCAAGGACTTTTAAAATTGTCCAAGGACATAAACAAAGAGTATATTTTTTTAAGCAATTTCTTACAGTGTACAAAATATTGTACCCACATAAGAATGAATTTCATTGCTGAAAAGTTTTCCTGCACTGCAAACATCATCTACCATTAACTGCATATACAGTATATTTCCTGTGCGGCACTTATTTAAGAGCAACTGAACTCAGGTTTTTTTTTCCCCTTTTGGGAAGATAGCCCATGGCTTTGGATTTGGGAATTTTATCGGCATTTTCAAGAAATTGGGAAAATAAATTCAGTAGCCTTCTTTGGTAGAACTTTAGTACAACCATATATATTGATATAAATCTGTATAATAATTCAAATTAAAATCATATAAATCATTATTATGTAATTTGTTACATGTAATTGAAATAAAATTGTGATAAAATAATCATTAGAAACTTCTAAAAAAAAAAAAAAAAAAAAAAAAATTAAATTGGGATTTTTTTTCCAAATTTTGGGAAAAAAGTNAAATCCTGCTTAATTGGTCAGTATGCAGATTATAAATCCTGCTTAATTGGTCAGTATGCAGATTATAAATCCTGCTTAATTGGTCAGTATGCAGATTATAAATCCTGCTTAATTGGTCAGTATGCAGATTATAAATCCTGCTTAATTGGTCAGTATGCAGATTATAAATCCTGCTTAATTGGTCAGTATGCAGATTATAAATCCTGCTTAATTGGTCAGTATGCAGATTATAAATCCTGCTTAATTGGTCAGTATGCAGATTATAAATCCTGCTTAATTGGTCAGTATGCAGATTATAAATCCTGCTTAATTGGTCAGTATGCAGATTATAAATCCTGCTTAATTGGTCAGTATGCAGATTATAAATCCTGCTTAATTGGTCAGTATGCAGATTATAAATCCTGCTTAATTGGTCAGTATGCAGATTATAAATCCTGCTTAATTGGTCAGTATGCAGATTATAAATCCTGCTTAATTGGTCAGTATGCAGATTATAAATCCTGCTTAATTGGTCAGTATGCAGATTATAAATCCTGCTTAATTGGTCAGTATGCAGATTATAAATCCTGCTTAATTGGTCAGTATGCAGATTATAAATCCTGCTTAATTGGTCAGTATGCAGATTATAAATCCTGCTTAATTGGTCAGTATGCAGATTATAAATCCTGCTTAATTGGTCAGTATGCAGATTATAAATCCTGCTTAATTGGTCAGTATGCAGATTATAAATCCTGCTTAATTGGTCAGTATGCAGATTATAAATCCTGCTTAATTGGTCAGTATGCAGATTATAAATCCTGCTTAATTGGTCAGTATGCAGATTATAAATCCTGCTTAATTGGTCAGTATGCAGATTATAAATCCTGCTTAATTGGTCAGTATGCAGATTATAAATCCTGCTTAATTGGTCAGTATGCAGATTATAAATCCTGCTTAATTGGTCAGTATGCAGATTATAAATCCTGCTTAATTGGTCAGTATGCAGATTATAAATCCTGCTTAATTGGTCAGTATGCAGATTATAAATCCTGCTTAATTGGTCAGTATGCAGATTATAAATCCTGCTTAATTGGTCAGTATGCAGATTATAAATCCTGCTTAATTGGTCAGTATGCAGATTATAAATCCTGCTTAATTGGTCAGTATGCAGATTATAAATCCTGCTTAATTGGTCAGTATGCAGATTATAAATCCTGCTTAATTGGTCAGTATGCAGATTATAAATCCTGCTTAATTGGTCAGTATGCAGATTATAAATCCTGCTTAATTGGTCAGTATGCAGATTATAAATCCTGCTTAATTGGTCAGTATGCAGATTATAAATCCTGCTTAATTGGTCAGTATGCAGATTATAAATCCTGCTTAATTGGTCAGTATGCAGATTATAAATCCTGCTTAATTGGTCAGTATGCAGATTATAAATCCTGCTTAATTGGTCAGTATGCAGATTATAAATCCTGCTTAATTGGTCAGTATGCAGATTATAAATCCTGCTTAATTGGTCAGTATGCAGATTATAAATCCTGCTTAATTGGTCAGTATGCAGATTATAAATCCTGCTTAATTGGTCAGTATGCAGATTATAAATCCTGCTTAATTGGTCAGTATGCAGATTATAAATCCTGCTTAATTGGTCAGTATGCAGATTATAAATCCTGCTTAATTGGTCAGTATGCAGATTATAAATCCTGCTTAATTGGTCAGTATGCAGATTATAAATCCTGCTTAATTGGTCAGTATGCAGATTATAAATCCTGCTTAATTGGTCAGTATGCAGATTATAAATCCTGCTTAATTGGTCAGTATGCAGATTATAAATCCTGCTTAATTGGTCAGTATGCAGATTATAAATCCTGCTTAATTGGTCAGTATGCAGATTATAAATCCTGCTTAATTGGTCAGTATGCAGATTATAAATCCTGCTTAATTGGTCAGTATGCAGATTATAAATCCTGCTTAATTGGTCAGTATGCAGATTATAAATCCTGCTTAATTGGTCAGTATGCAGATTATAAATCCTGCTTAATTGGTCAGTATGCAGATTATAAATCCTGCTTAATTGGTCAGTATGCAGATTATAAATCCTGCTTAATTGGTCAGTATGCAGATTATAAATCCTGCTTAATTGGTCAGTATGCAGATTATAAATCCTGCTTAATTGGTCAGTATGCAGATTATAAATCCTGCTTAATTGGTCAGTATGCAGATTATAAATCCTGCTTAATTGGTCAGTATGCAGATTATAAATCCTGCTTAATTGGTCAGTATGCAGATTATAAATCCTGCTTAATTGGTCAGTATGCAGATTATAAATCCTGCTTAATTGGTCAGTATGCAGATTATAAATCCTGCTTAATTGGTCAGTATGCAGATTATAAATCCTGCTTAATTGGTCAGTATGCAGATTATAAATCCTGCTTAATTGGTCAGTATGCAGATTATAAATCCTGCTTAATTGGTCAGTATGCAGATTATAAATCCTGCTTAATTGGTCAGTATGCAGATTATAAATCCTGCTTAATTGGTCAGTATGCAGATTATAAATCCTGCTTAATTGGTCAGTATGCAGATTATAAATCCTGCTTAATTGGTCAGTATGCAGATTATAAATCCTGCTTAATTGGTCAGTATGCAGATTATAAATCCTGCTTAATTGGTCAGTATGCAGATTATAAATCCTGCTTAATTGGTCAGTATGCAGATTATAAATCCTGCTTAATTGGTCAGTATGCAGATTATAAATCCTGCTTAATTGGTCAGTATGCAGATTATAAATCCTGCTTAATTGGTCAGTATGCAGATTATAAATCCTGCTTAATTGGTCAGTATGCAGATTATAAATCCTGCTTAATTGGTCAGTATGCAGATTATAAATCCTGCTTAATTGGTCAGTATGCAGATTATAAATCCTGCTTAATTGGTCAGTATGCAGATTATAAATCCTGCTTAATTGGTCAGTATGCAGATTATAAATCCTGCTTAATTGGTCAGTATGCAGATTATAAATCCTGCTTAATTGGTCAGTATGCAGATTATAAATCCTGCTTAATTGGTCAGTATGCAGATTATAAATCCTGCTTAATTGGTCAGTATGCAGATTATAAATCCTGCTTCATTGGTCAGTATGCAGATTATAAATCCTGCTTAATTGGTCAGTATGCAGATTATAAATCCTTGATATCAATACAGTCTTTTGTAGAATGGTCATATAGAATGCAATGAATATATTTTATGAATCTTTCAAGACATTTTTACAATACATTGTATATACTGGGACTATAACAATGCAGTACACTTGCTTGCTAGAACATTTGAATGAAATTGAAGAAAGGTTACTCTTTAGGGCTTAAAGCCGGCCGAGTTGATATTGGTTTATGTTCCCATTTTTGTTATGTGTCGTAAAAAAAGTGATTATGAGTCAAAATATGATGATATTAATGTCAGATGTTGAAAAAAATTGGTCAAAATCGGTCAAGAAATGCCCAAATTCAGTACAAAGATAGGGCTTTTCAATTTCTGTCCATGGACAGAAATGATCTAAATTTAAACAAGCGCGGGTCACATGTAAAACCACGTGATCATTGCATCATTGTTTACAACGTCATTTGCCATGGAGAAACCGTGTTATTTAGTAGTTCTTCTTTGTTTTGAAAAGCGCAGAAGTGGAAATCAAGCATTCTATACACAGATGGTGACGTCAATACATTATTGTCAGTAAGACCAGTGTGTACACAATGGAAATCACGTGAAATTGGCGCTCACGTGACCCAAAGTGTGCATACGTCACAGGTTAATAATAGTCTTGAGGATTCCGTTATGTACATGATAATGATTCGTATTTTTGATGCTTTTGGCATTTTTTGGAACAATTTTTGTGAAAATCTGTATAAAGAGTTAGGCTTTGGAATGTATCTGACGAATACTGATAAATTCTGGTCAGTTGAGAAAACCAAATTGTTTTGAGAAATATCAACTCGGCCGGCTTTAAAAATGGTTGGCAATATGGTTTGAGTTACTTTCCTTCAATCCTTTGTATGATTAGCAATTTTACTGTATACATTATGAAAACTCATTTTTAGTTTATATTTTATTGTCGATTTATATTATCACCACGATTCATCTTAATCAAGATATGACCATGATGATTGGAGGATCTTTTAAGATGTTTAATTGATTGCGAAATAATGCATTTTGTAATTACGGACAATATATTGAAACAAGTGTATGGCATTCTTGATAGGGTCGGTGGTGGTAATGTAGTTTTTTTACCATGTAAAATCATGATAGTCATGTTAATTACATTGATAAGTGTTGAATAAGTCTCTTATAATTCATTTTATGAATGGCCAATGTTTTATTTATAGCTTTATGTTTTATATATGCACTGTGACAATTGTTAATATTGGATGAGACTATAATAAACAAATAAACACAAGCAACAATGTTTTTGTTACAATGGGAATGTACATATAAGTATATAGTTTTCTTACAAATATTTAATGTATGGCTTAATTCTGCATGCATAGATTGTATACGCTTAATTCTGCATACATAGATTGCATATGCTTAATTCTGCATACATAGATTGTATACGCTTAATTCTGCATACATAGATTGTATATATACATGCATAAACAGTAAAGACAGTCAGATACTCAACAAAATAGTGCCAGTATGTGCATGCCACTTTTATTATCTCAACTGATAGGTGAAATGCAAAGTTGCAAGGTTGTTAGTGAGGAGATGAAACTTTTAGTGTTCTGGGTGGGCTACAAGGCTTCTTAAGGAACGTTTATTATCTATAAGTTATAAACAAGTGAAACTTTTAAGATCAAATCTGTTGTATGAAATGTAAAAGTGTTCAGGAATATGCCCATTCTGTAAGATGCATTAAATGTTTACATGACACTAAAGAGAATAAAGCAGACAAGTAAATAAATAGAACTGTGTCACAATACCATTCCTCGAAAAGTCAAGCTTATAATTAGTCTTAGAGCTTACCACAGAAGTGCCCCCCCCCCCTCTTCTGCCCCTCCCCCCTTCACAAACACATTACACGAAAACAACAAAATTCTTGAAGACATGTGAACAATTTGACCGATTCAAGATATGTGCGCAGGAACCGTTATTACAGATCCTAAAAGTTTTGGGAAACATAAAAATAATTATAAATATTTTGTGAAAAAATACAGGTGTCCGAAAATTTAGAGTTTCTGAACTAAGAGTAATTATGATATTCTTAAGAAGCATTGTGACCTCTAGCCCCTGGCCTACACTGATTGCTGCTAGTCTATGGTTAGCGTGTGTCCATTCTTACCACTGTATCTAGTTCTAAGGTTCATGCAGCCTGTATGGATAGGAACAACATGGAAACAATAAAGTACAAGAACAAAAGACAACATATGAGTCGGGATCTGGAAAAAAAGGGGTTGGATGCATGTGTGTTAAGTGTTGTTTTAGATTAGCCTATGCAGTAGACATAGGCTAATCAGGGACGACACTTTCCGCATTACTGGATTCTCGATAAGAAGGTTATTCCTTTAAACCAAAAATATCATAAAAGTGAGAAGTGTAAAGGCTAATCTGAGATAAAACTTGACGCACATGCATTAACCCTTNTTAATTGGTCAGTATGCAGATTATAAATCCTGCTTAATTGGTCAGTATGCAGATTATAAATCCTGCTTAATTGGTCAGTATGCAGATTATAAATCCTGCTTCATTGGTCAGTATGCAGATTATAAATCCTTGATATCAATACAGTCTTTCGTAGAATGGTCATATAGAATGCAATGTATATATTTTATGAATCTTTCAAGACATTTTTACAATACATTGTATATACTGGGACTATAACAATGCAGTAAACTTGCTTGCTAGAACATTTGAATGAAATTGAAGAAAGGTAACTCTTTAGGGCTTAAAAATGGTTGGTAATATGGTTCGAGTTACTTCCCTTCAATCCTTTGTATGACTAGCAATTTTACTGTATACATTATGAAAACTGATTTTAAGTTTATATTTTATTGTCGATTTATATTATCACCACGATTCATCTTAATCAAGGTATGACCATGGTGATTGGAGGATCTTTTAAGATGTTTAATTGTTTGTGCAATAATCCATTTTGTAATGACGGACAATATATTGAAACAAGTGTATGGCATTCTTGATAGGTGGTGGTAATGTAGTTTTTTTACCATGTAAAATCTTGATAGTCCTGTAAATTACATTGATAAGTGTTGAATAAGTCTCTTATAATTCATTTTATGAATAGCCAATGTTTTATCTATAGCTTTATGTTTTATATATGCACTGTGAAAATTGTTAATATTGGATGAGACTATAATGAACAAATAAACACAAGCAACAATGTTTTTGTTACAATGGGAATGTACATATAAGTATATAGTTTTCTTACAAATATATAATGTATGGCTTAATTCTGCATACATAGATTGTATATGCTTAATTCTGCATACATAGATTGTATATGCTTAATTCTGCATACATAGATTGTATACGCTTAATTCTGCATATATAGATTGTATACGCTTAATTCTGCATATATAGATTGTATACGCTTAATTCTGCATACATAGATTGTATACGCTTAATTCTGCATACATAGATTGTATACACTTAATTCTGC
>VMBQ01005829.1:38746-59672 GCA_007657795.1 Dreissena rostriformis | reverse complement strand
GAAGTGAACAACAATGCAGTGAACAACGATGCAGTGAACAACAATGAAGTGAACAACAATGCAGTGAACAACGATGCAGTGAACAACAATGCAGTGAACAACAATGCAGTGAACAACAATGCAGTGAACAACAATGCAGTGAACAACAATGCAGTGAAAAACAATGCAGTGAAAAACAATGCACCTACAGTATTATCCTTGATGAGATCGGAGGTCATGGCAAGGGAGGTAACGAGGATTGTAGAGCCCCCGATGCCGCTGAGCACGGCGGCCAGGTAAATGAACACGCTACCCTCGGGAAGCAGGTAGAATGTTACGCTGGCACCCAGACAGAATCCTATACCCAGCATGTACGTCATCTACAAATAGACGACTATGGTTGGTTTTCAGAATGAGAATGTATTACATAATCACTTGAAAGGGATGATTAATATTTCCTTAACCCCTTTCACAAATAATGTTATAAAAAAATTCTACCTTCTCAGGTATGATATATGCTTTACCTAAACATCAAAATTACACACACTCAAAAGTTCTGAAAGCAGATTTAGTGTAAAACAATTTATTTTAGCACGATTGCATCTAAAGATTAAGGCTTATTGAAATTTGAAACACTAGTCTGTTCCTAAGACTCAGAACCAGTACTAAGTGTCTTTGGGGGAGATCAAAAGAACACCCCCACAGTGGGCATCGAACCGGTGACCTCCAGGTCGCTAGACGGACACCATATCCACTACGCCACGGCGACCGACTTCTTAATTAGCAGATTTATAAATTTCATGTTTTTCATTTACACCAAAATTAATCATCAACACTTGTTAACACCACAAACATAAAAACAAACCTTGCGTCCTGCCAAGCGATTCACATGCTCCATTGCCAAGGAAGTGACAAACCCACTCACATACACGATCAAAGGAACGATGGCGATCGATTGCTGTGTGAACAGAGACACAATTAATAACACAGAGCTAAGAGAATTATTTTTAGCATGACTATACAGATGAAACATAAACTGTCACATGACTTACACTAAACGACACATATTAATGTCAAATAATTTGTTTGTGGCATTTAACAGTAAATCAGTGAGAGTTGTTGATATTCTTGTGAGAAAAATTAAAAACACACAAATGACAAGAATTATTATCAACATCAAATTAATACTTATAAGGTTTTCTGTGTCAATTTACTTTTAAAGAGTTATACAAAATCTGTCAAGTCTTACAAATACTATAATATTGTTATAAAACTCCAATCAATCAACTCTAATGAATTATTTTAGGATATAATCTGATCTAGTCTAAAAATGCCTGTTTTTCTTTAATCATCAAACAAAAAGTTATGTTGCTTCATCCACACATTATCCACATAGAAAACTGGGTATAGTTCCAACTTGCCTTGTCCATTTTGATGGTCTCAGTGATGTACATTGGCAGGTACACCTGGGACAGGTTCACAACAAGTCGTGTTGCCATGTAGATCACAGCAACCTAGCGCCAGTAGAAAAGAAAATCAGTGGAAAATAATGAAGGGTAGATGGTGCTGGGGTTCAATTTTTTTTATAATTTGTTAACGTCCATGTTGTCATTGAAATGTTAAAAAAAGCAAACTAAATCCAGTTTAAAAGTATAGCACTCAAACATGAATTTGAGATTGTCTCTTAAGCATAAAAATCTTTAAAAACTTTGCATGGAATATATTAGTTTACTGGAATCAAATATATTTAAGGATATCCTGCACAACAAACATGTTATGATGTAATTTAAATCATGTAAGTCATGGTCAAATGACACCGAGTATATGATAACTTTGCAAACAAGGACAAAAATCAGGTAAGTATTACTGTAAAAAGAGCGCATGATTAACTCTTTCAGTGCTGGAACCGAATTTTAAATGCCTTTGCAAACAGTTTGGATCCAGATGAGACGCCACAGAACGTGGCGTCTCATCAGGTTCCAAACTGTTTGCTATTCTGATAGTATTCTTTAAAAAAAAATCGAAGAAAATGCTAATTTTAGAAATTCAGCAGACAACATTTTAGCAGACAACAAATATCCCAGCATGCAAAGGGTTAATATGAGCTGCATCATGCTAAAATTGGTCTTATGCCATTTGGGGCCAGCCAAGTCCAAGACCAACATGCACATTCATGCAGTCTAGTCAGGGGCTACTCTGACTGCTTTATAGTCTTGAAAGGTTTTGTGGTCTCATAAGGGGACAGGAAATCTCATAGCCAGACTGCGCAGTCTGGTCTGGAGCTAAGCTGGCCTCATATGGCATAAGGCCCTTTTCGGCATGATGCTGCTCAAATGGTTCTAATGTTTTCAAGCATGAAGATCATCAGATATGACTTTATCTAAAATTTAAACATCAAACCTTAATTGCCTTCTTATATATGCCATTAAAACAATATTATAAGTATTAGCTATAAATCTGAGACTTTTTCACATACATAATCAGTTGTCTTACTGTGTCTACGGACATAATTACTTGTGATTTAGGCTACCTATATCAAAGATATCAACTAACGGTAACAATTCACACTCTACCTCTCATAAAAACACGGTTATATATGTAACTTAATTGCATTCCGACTGCTTTATAAGCACCACTTAATGTTTTCTTGCTTAACATGTTTGTGGCTCTAACTGCAAAAACTTCAGCAACCTTTCTGTTATTAATTAAAGCCTGTACACAAAATATCTGCCAGTATGTGAAATACTTGTAAACATCATTTGAGAACAAACTAACTTTTTCTACTTCTATGTGTCTACATTTTATTAACAGTTTATTAACATGTACATGCCACAAAAAGCAACATTATTATCTCGGCATAATGCATTATCAGATACCAGTACATTACAATGCCTCAAGGCAATTAAATTTATCATTGAAAGGTAACAGTCACATTGGTGACTGTTGTACACATTAAACAGCTCTGAATGTATAGTGACACAATTGTTCAACCGAGTTTACAATGCTGTGTTCTTCATTTACACAATGGTTGTACTTATACAATGCATTTACTTCAAGCTCACATGAAAATCTTGTTCTAGTACATAAATATATCATTTTATCACATATACAGGTACATTATTGTTTACCGGTAATTATCAAAATGGTTAACATGTATAACAGTATAGAGTAATGCAGAATAAAACATACAAAAAAAGATGTCACAATTGCAATGATGGAATTGCAAAACTATTTATTCTGCATGATAGTCACACACTCTACCAACTAAGCTTGCTGGGCAAGTAAGGCCAGGGAAGCACTACACAGGGTACATGTTCTTACAACTGGTGGTTGCAACCGCTTACTCTGTCATTCGCCAAATTAGCCAATGGCTACAAATTGACCCATTTGTTTACAGAAAATTATATTAGGCTACAACTTTTTCTTCTTTAAACACATAAAATAGCCCAAATTCACACATTTTGACATAGTGAGCCAAATCTGGCTGAAGACAATTTTGAGCAAGGGGAAGCCCTGCGGTTGCTATATACCTGATAAAACTGGTGTTGAGCAACGGGAAGCCCTGCAGTTATCATATACCTGATAAAACTGGTGTTGAGCAACGTGAAGCCCTGCGGTTGCTATATACCTGATAAAACTGGTGTTGAGCAACGGGAAGCCCTGCGGTTGCTATATACCTGATAAAACTGGTGTCGAGCAACGGGAAGCCCTGCGGTTGCTATATACCTGATAAAACTGGTGTTCTTTCAACCAGCACGTCCAGGTCATGGCTAGCTTCCTCAGCGTGGATTTCTCTAGGGAGTTAAGATCTTGTGATTCAGCGTTTGTGGGCTCATCCTCGTGGCAGGGGTGGGGACTCTCTTTCACGCCTACGTGGAATATCACGCTGAACACGAGACCCACACCCACCACTATAAGCACCAGCAGCTGACAAACACAATTCTTAAGTACTGTATTGGTTTTACAATTATAACAATACATGTATGCAGTAATACAACAAATGAAGCATATCAGGGGTGAAGAAAGAAATTGTTACATCTACTTAATATCTCTGTATTATTTTGGACCTTGGTTTTGGTGAAGTAGCAGACGTTACATCAAATTGTTCAGCCAATGGAAAACACATTATTGGATTTATAACCACACCTACTCAAGTTAAAAACAGTGAACTAATTTTAACAAGAAATCTGTCAAACTGTTCAGTCCTAACTTTCTTAATGGTAAACACAGCATCAATCGAATCATGTCTTAAATTAAAATAAATTTCATTGCTGCATTTTCTAAATAAATGAACAAACTATAATGTCATATCTGCTGCGAACCCTTTATGTTAAATTGTAAAAGAAGGTGTGACAGAAAATTCACAGAAATCTCAATAACCATATTAATAAACAATATTCATAAAAAAATATACCACTGATAGTATAAGCCGATGAAAAGTAAGCATACCTTAAATTTATCATGGTCAGCAGCCGTCAGATCATTGGAGGTGCTGTCTGAACGTTTGAGTTCAAATATCGCCCATGCAATAGAGTAAACGACCATGTTGGACAGAACAGTGCAGGCATATCTGCAACAAACAACATTACAGAATAACTTTAAACAACAAAAGTATCAAATGCTCACTAGTTGTATACAATCACACATTATAAATATCAAAAGTAGAAAGTTCACTGTTAGAAAGTCAAAACTTACACTTAGTTAACCACACCAGTCTATGTACAGGTGGCTTATGTTACATTGCATTATATTATTGTACACTACTACACAATTCAAAGTGTTGTCAAGTTCATTATAAATACAAAAGTACTGTATCATTGCATTGACATATAACATAATCTACTTCAAGCCTACTAGCATTTAATTCAATTGAGCAATGTCAAAATACATGTATCACAAAGATTTTTTGTTTAATTTATGTTGAACAAAATCTACAAATCAGCTGAAGCCTATCTTTTTCAACATTAAAATAAAACATAACTGCTTGATATCAGTTACCTGGATCCATTAATTCCCGTCCTATTGTGCTCGTTGTCCGTGAGGTAAAAAAACAAACTAGGCTAAAGACATGTGCGTAAAGTGTTTCCCAGATAAGACTGTGTAGTCAGCACAGGCTAATCAGGGACGACACTTTCCGCCTAAACTGGATTTTTTTGCTTAAAAGATACTTCCTTTAAACCAAACAATTTCATAAAAGCGGAAAGTGTCGTCCCTGATTAGCCTGTGTGGACTGCACGGGCTAATCTGGGACTACACTTTACGCACAAGCTAAGCTTTAAGCTATGGGTTACCTGGATCCATTGAGACCCGTCCTCTCGTGCTCGTTGTCCGTGAGGTCAGGAATCAGAGACAGGTGGTTGATCTGAACGGCCGCCCAACCGAACTGGAATATTACGACAAACGGCACGTAGTAGATGAACTGCGGCACGTCTGGCGCATTATCACACGTGATACAACCGATGAACAGGAACGGGAAGCTTAGTAAAACACAAACGGAACCTGAAAGAGTAGAGCAATTTACAATTATTTTAATTCTTTTTTTGTGTTAATAAATGTGTAAAGTCCATTATTTAGGTGAATTTTCAAATATTATATAAGCAGGCCAATAAAATAATATAGCACCTGGTGCAAGCATCGGTCCTTCAATGTTTTTTGGGCTGACTGGTGCGAGCAAGCCCTCAGTGCTCACTTCTATTTCTTTAACAGTGTATTGCAAACACTTAACACAATATAGCTTGCTAATCCAACTGCATTAATAACAAAACATAACTTGCTAATGCAACTGCTTTAACACCAATATTTCAGATAAGACTACAAACTTATACCATACAATTATCAATGAACTTAACGGTAAGCACATTTACTTTAAATATATACCAGGGCCCGGTTGCTCAATCCTTTAACGGCCAGTTAAGGTAGCAGTCTGTTAACTTCAAATCCAAATAAAATTAATTTTAAAAGCGTTGTTATTATCAAACATTTTCTAATTATTCGAGCAAACAAATTTAATTACAAGTAACACAAATATTAAAGGGTTAACAATGAAGTCACATAAATAACTTGATTCAAAAGTTAACGTCTTTATGCGTAACTGGTCGTTAAAGTGTTGAGCAACCGGGCCCAGTTATAAATGAAACTAATCACCCACACATATGGACTTTAGATGCATGCTGTGATATAATAGTCAACGAGTAATTGATGACAAACACTTAATGAGAAATGTATTAAATGCATGCATCTCGTTAACCCTTTGAGCGCTGGAACCGAATTTTAAAGGCCTTTGCAAACAGTTTGGATCCAAACGTGGCATCTCATCAGGATCCAAACTGTTTGCTATTCTGATAGTATTCTTTGAAAAAAAAATCGAAGAAAATGCTAATTTCAGAAATTCAGCAGACAACATTTTAGCAGACGACAAAAATTTCCCAGCATGCAAAGTGTTAAATGTACTAGTAATAAGAGCTGTCCCAAGAGGGTGCACTCAACTTTTCATCTGCTTTGATAGTAAAATGTATGTTTTCTGTCAGTCACCAAATGCAATGACCATATAGACATATTTGAAGTTAAAAATCTGCAGTACTTATATAGTTTAGGTAAACTAAAAGATGAACATTTATCAATTTAAACAACAAATGTGATCATGCCAGGAAATATGACTTTCAAATTATTACCAATGAATTTAGTTAACTTAGCAAGCAAGATCTGCATATAAATGTACAGCACAATACCTCCTTGAAGACTAAATTTATTGAGCAGAAACCAATTTTCTATTTTCACCTGATTTTCAGAAACAGTCTCCTAGACCCAACTGGCCCAAAATGCAATCCAAACGTAGGTCTATACGTAAGTAAGCTTAGCTCCAAACAAATTGCCTTTGAACTTTGAAGCAATCCCTCGGGAGATCAGCATAACAAACCTATCTCCAGCACAATATCATCATTCTTACTGAAGTTATTGAATTAAACTTTTTTTTTTTTTTTTANTGTTTTTTGGGCTGACTGGTGCGAGCAAGCCCTCAGTGCTCACTACTATTTCTTTAACAGTGTATTGCAAACACTTAACAAAATATAGCTTGCTAATCCAACTGCATTAATAACAAAACATAACTTGCTAATGGAACTGCTTTAACACCAATTTTTCAGGTTGGACTACAAACTTATACCATACAATTATCAATGAATTAACGGTAAGCACATTTACTTTAAATATATACCAGTTATAAATGAAACCAATCACCAACACATATGGACTTTAGATGCATTCTGGGATATAATAGTCAACAAGTATTTGATGACAAACACTTAATGAGAAATGTATTAAATGCATGCATCTCGTTAACCCTTTGAGCGCTGGAACAGAATTTTAAAGGCCTTTGCAAACAGTTTGGATCCTGATGAGACGCCACGTTCCAAACTGTTTGCTATTCTGATAGTATTCTTTGAAAAAAAATCGAAGAAAATGCTAATTTTAGAAATTCAGCAGACGACATTTTAGCAGACGACAAAAATTTCCCAGCATGCAAAGGGTTAAATGTACTAGTAATAAGAGCTGTCCCAAGAGGGTGCACTCAACTTTTCATCTGCTTTGATGGTATAATGAATGTTTTCTGTCAGTCACCAAAATGCAATGACCATAAAGACATATTTGAAGTTAAAAATCTGCAGTACTTATATAGTTTATGTAAACTAAAAGATGAACATTTATCAATTTAAACAAGAAATGTCATCATGCCAGGAAATAAGACTTTCAAATTATTACCAATGAATTTAGTTAACTTAGCAAGCAAGATCTGCATATAAGTTTACAGCACAATACCTCCCCTGAAGACTAAATTTATTGAGCAGAAACCAATTTTCTATTTTCACCTGATTTTCAGTAACAGTCTCCTAGACCCAACTGGCCCAAAATGCAATCCAAACGTAGGTCTATATGTAAGTTAGCTCCAAACAAATTGCCTTTGAACTTTGAAGCAATCCCTCGGTAGATCAGCATAACAAACCTATCTCCAGCACAATATCGTCATTCTTACTGAAGTTATTGAATTAAACTTTTTTTCTTTTTTTTTTTTAATAACAGAGATACCTTGACCCAACTGGCCAAATATGTAACTCCATGCTACGTCTACATGTCAGCTAGAGATAGTTGTTGAAGGCAAATGTTTACCTGAATTTTCAAATTTAACCTAACAAGAGCAAACATTTGGGTTAGTAGGAAAGCTCAGACTATTCGGTGAATAGTCCAGCTAAGAACACAGTAAATATAATTAATTTGGGGTTTGATTTGAGCACAGAAAAGGTGAATACTGATATAAAAACATACTTCTTTAAAATATAATAATTATTATATACGAAACATGGCAATCAATTCTACTATTAAGATAGTTTTGTTTCATTTTTTAAAAGGAAATACAACTTAGCTGGTAAATTTCATTCACCATTTGTAATGAAATCACTTTGATCATAATTCATATACCAATATTGAAAAAGTATAGATTTCCGAATATTTTATGCATGTCATTTATAGAGGTAAAACTTCACCTTTTTTTACAAAGCAAAACACACACAGATATAATATTATACCTTTAATATTATCATTGGAGACATTTCATAACAACTTACCCTGAACTGTTGATCTGATATTTACACATCAACAGAGACAAAGATAACTGTTATCTACGTCTCTGATATCAATAGCTATATTAAAGGTAAAAATCTTGGCATGGTCTTACCTATAAAATGCCATGTTTTTCTCTTGCCCATGTTACCGCATCCCCGTACCCTGTCCGACTCATACCCAATAAAAGGAGTGAATATGGCGTCACTGATCTGTCCAATGAGAACCAAGTCTCCAGACAATCCGTTGTCAAAGTTCTTCACTTGATGAAAGTAGATGATCATGTAGGTGAACCACATGGAGGCCGTGAGATCATTGAGCACGTGGCCCACGCTGTACGAGAACTTCTGGTACAGCGACAACTTACGCTGAGGAAGCAGCATTGAAGTCTCGGAGTCCGACATTTTCAATCTGTGCTTTTGTTTGTTTTTCTTTTGATAAATTTAACTCACTCACTAAGCCGTTTCTCTTCACTGATAGATACTATAGCCACTAAACGTCCAACTATTAATTTTAACACAGTTTGATATCAATAACACTGGTATTACAATTTTGGTGTTTCCTATTCAATAAGGATGTTTAATACACTGGTAACTATGTTTTTATTTTAATTATGTATCAAACCCTGATTACGGTATGCATTACTTATGCTCCTATAAACACAAAAATGTGAGACTCCTTTTCTAATACATGTTTAGACAGAAAGTCCTACTGACTAGAATACTTTAACTAAACTGCTATGTACTTCACGCAGAGAAGTAGTATTGATTTTGTCAAAAGAAATATCAATCAATGTTGTTTTTAAGTTATCATTTTCTTAGAATTTCACAACCTGCAAAGAAAGAAAAAACATTTTAAATTATATGTTACTGTAGCATCATTCAAAACAAATGATTTATATTGTAATGTTATGTTATCCTATAATAAACTGAAATTCATTACCACAATTCTTTGTAAAGTCCAAAGGATCATACCATATGTTTCACACTTCACAAACATCACATGACACTGCGTCAGCTGAAAGGTGAATTGTTCACAGACACAATTCAGGTAACATAGAGTAATTGTTAAAACCATTCCGCTTAAAAACAGTCAAATATACAGCTTTAAAAGCTCATTACCTTCAATATTTGACAGAATTCATTATACCTGTACATGGTTAAAAATGTGAGAACTCTGATAACTTTTAAGGAAATTCTTAAAATTGCTTGTTAGATTTGTTTATTGCTTTAAAAGATCTTTGATCTTTGCTTCAAATGCTAGATGATACGTGAAAGTGGCTGAAAACAAAGTCTATCAGTGACAAATTGGAGTGGTTATAAATTGACTTGTACCATGACTACAGAACATGAAGCAAATCATTTAAATATTTGAGCATTGCTCTGTGAAAAGGGGGTTTAATGCATGTGCGTAAAGTGTCGTCCCTGATTAGCCTTTGAAGTCTCCACAGGCTAATCAGGGACAACACTTTCTGCCTAAACCGGACATTTGTCAAGAAGTCTTTCCGTAAACATAAAATACAATAAAAGCTGAATGAATGCGTCCTCCCTGATTAGCCTGTGCTAACTGCACAGGCTTATCTGGGACAACACTTTACGCACATGCATTAAACCCCCTTTTCACAAAGCGAGGCTCATATTTGTTATCAATGTCAATCATCAATCTGTTTATGGTAACAGATCAGAGATGATCAAAATAATTTCTCTATCAAAGTGTAATTGTTTCTGAACAAAACAAATTATTTCTGCACTTGTACAAACATTCTTTTATACTAGCGGTTGCAAGTAAAATAACTGGTAACAGCACTTTTTTTAGACTTAAGTAACTATTTCTCTTTTTAGAACCTGCGCTTTGTTGACTAGTTCGTGTATATGTTGTTTTAATTTTATTCATTTTGTAACCTGGAGATGAGCACTTATGAGTTATGAAAAGAAAAAAACACTGTTCGCACAAAGCATATCATATCTGACGACGTTGTGTGATGACTGTATATATGATGACTAATTTCAGAGGACTGTTTATGCCTTTAAAATGCTGATATTTACCCACCATGTGTCTACATAATATTGCGTGATCAAGTTGTTATGTATCTCCCTGTCCTCATTGGAAACAAACACTTGTACAAACGGTAACCAATTATCACTGAGCTTGAAATGAACCAGGAAACTTACATATAAACAAATTCACATCAATCAATTAAAATGTAAATTCAACAATGACTGAATACAAACGAAGAAAGGCAATTTAACAAAAACATGTACAGTAATCAATCAAACTGTATTTAAAACATGACACAACTATCTGTACAATATGCATCCTCAATTACATTGACATGGCCCATGCAAAATAAAATTAAGTTTAAACATTAAGTTTTTCCAATCAAGATCCAATTAAGACAAATGTAAAAAAAATCATTAAGAGAAACAAAAAGTCAGAGGAACCATGGTCTAGTAGTAACACTGTGGCCAGGAGTCACAGAAACAATCCCCAGCTACACTGTAGAACCTACAATCTGGTCTACAGTATAAGACGTTTAACCCTTTGCATGCTGGGAAATTTGTCGTCTGCTAAAATGTCTTCTGCTGAATTTCTAAAATACCGGTAAGCATTTTCTTCCATTTTTTTTCAAAGAATACTATCAGAATAGCAAACAGTTTGGATCCTGATGAGACGCCACATTCAGTGGCGTCTCATCTGGATCCAAACTGTTTGCAAAGGCCTTCAAAATTCGGTTCCAGCACTGAGAGAGTTAACCGAGGTGCAAGCCAACCATCGAGGCAAACATTTACCTCAGACTTGTGAACTCTGTTAGCAAAAATTATATGCTTGAATTACCGTATAAATTATCCTGTTTTCATTCTCAGTTTTGTTTGTGAAGGTATTTCATGAGATGAATGACAACATAGGAGGCATTTGCAAAACTACCAGTATTTATGATTGCAAAACTGCATTTCTTCTTTCTACATAGAAGTAACAGTGCAACTGCATAATTCTTTCAGAGTTCGACCTCGTGATTATGACATTTTGTATCTCATTAGTTTGCATAAATGTATTCCTTTGCAAAATAAGGCATAAGTTGTTTCTGCTTCGTTTAGTGTTTAGTTAGCTTATTACATCAGACTCTTAACAAATATAATCTTAACATGCATTCAACAATAAAATGTAAAAATTAATAAGTCTATTCACTTCAAACATAACTTCTTTCTCTGCAAATATGTGGGTTGAGTTTGAAACTATTTTATCTTATAAAGATATTTTAAAAAGAAATAACAATTAAATTCAACCCTCCATTTGTGTGTGATTAAGTGAAGTATAGTACTTTCAAACTACTGCCAAAATTTGTGTAGTAACATAATTTGTTTTCAAGGGAACAAATATAAATAATTCCCCTTTTGCCATAAAGATCCCCCAATGTCAATGGCCCTGCTTCTTTTTATATACTCTAAATAATTGTACTCAGAAGGGACGTTTAAGAATTTCTGATATGGTGTAACAGGATCAGTCTCCTGTGTAATAAGGAATCAAAAAGTAATTTGTGTCAACTAACATCTCTAAAAAAATATGGTAAGTAGGTTTTTTGTTCCCCTTCTTTTTGCAATTCCTAATTTGACCACAAAATGAAGTGACATGCAGAAATCTTCAAATCTCTTGTTAACATTCTTCATTCCATTAATCTTAGTCAATTTATAGTTAATTTATTGAATAAAATCAAAAGTTGTCTCACGGTACTGAACTTAAGCGGATTGGTTATAAGATGTGTGGCAGTCAGGTACGCTCAGTCGAGAGAGCACTCGCCCTGACAGAGAGGTGTCCCGAGTTTGAGTCCCGGACTTGCTGCACACTTTTCACCACCCTGCAACAGTGACACCCAACGTGGGGCCGTGAAATTTCCTGGGTATACTCTTATGGAAGCCCATGGTTAACTATTTAACACCCTGAATCCATGTATTTGAGGACGAATACATATTCCAGTGGGGGTGTATGTCAGGGTCTGAACTTAGTCACGTTAGCGGAGAAGTTGTGTTGCTGCCCGGTAAGCTCAGTCCGGTAAGCTCAGTCGGGACAGCACTCACCCTTTAAGTAGGTGTACCGGGTTCAAGTCCCGGACTGGCCGCACAATTTTCCCACCTTGTTACATTTAATGTCACCGTACCGAACTTAAGCGGGATTGGTGATAAGATGTGTAGCGGCCCGGTTAGCTCAGTCGAGAGAGCACTCGTACTGACAGCAAGGTGTCCTTGGTTCGAGTCCCGGACTGGCCGCACACTTTTCACCACCCTGCAACAATCACATCCAAAGTGGGACTGAGACATAACCTGGGTATACTCTTATGGAGGCCCATGGGTAATTATTTAACACCCTGAATCCCTGTATTCAAGGACAAATACATATTCGAGTGGGGGTGTATGTCACACTCACAGTCTGAACTTAGTCACGTTAGGGAAGAAGTTGTGTGGCGGCCAGGTTAGCTCAGTCAGGAGAGCACTTGTCCTCTAAGCAAGGTGTCCCGGTTTCGAGTCCTGGTCCGGACGCACAATTTTCTCACCCTGTGACTGTCACAAAAATGACCACAAACTTTATAGTTATGTAGTGAATTAAGCAAAAACTAGAACAGTCAACTCATTTAAGATGACAAACACCCCTGCAATGCCTCATTTCAAGCCAGTGTAAAAAATGAGCATAAGTAAAATATATGTTTATTGTATCAAAATTGTGTCATCTGATATTTCACATTAATCACACACAAAGACAAAAAGCTTCACATTCATAAGTTGAAATTCGAATCTATTGCCTTAGTTCAAGGGTTCATAACTCTGTTACAAATACTGTAGAATGAACATAAGAACTAGTGTAATCCACAGGTACTTGAAAATATTTCTTTTGGTCCTTCTTTTTTTATATATATAAGGACAAAAAAAAATATTTTCAAGTACCTGTGGTGTAATCATGTGACATACACAAAATAACATCTTGCACTTCTACAAAGTATTAACAGCTTTTACAAGTATATAACGTCCAATAATTTAGACTACAGTTTGAGTAAAACATTAAAGAATGACATCTTAAACATACAGTATGCTTTGTCAAAACAAAGAAATACCTTTATCTGTATCACTTTCAGGAGATATATACCAAATTACCCCTCAATTATATAAATACACTGTTACAACAAAGTTGTTGTTGTTAAAATGAAAGTAGCCAAAATCTCCCTTAAAGAAAATCAATGAAAAATGCCGTATATAAGAGGCTTAATCGCGAACAAACAGGATCGTATACGAATAAATCCAGTGTCACCTATGTCCAACTCTTCACATCCTTTTTCGTTTGATCGTTAATGATTTAAACCAGCATGCTCAAACTATTTACACCAGAAACACTCTTAAGCACAAATCACAATATATCAACATCACGTGACAATCATGTGCCTTGTATTATGTAACGGCGGGTAGTCATCAGCGTCTTCTCTGAAATGAGGAACAAGGAGGGTCGCCGAACAAGGACATGTCACGGGTTAAAACAATACACGGATGAAACTAGCTATATCATTGCATAGATTAAACTGGTTATGATATTTTTTATGAATTTTTTATCAACCAAAACCTTGATAAAGATATCGGTAAAGGTCGACTCTGTCCAGTATAAAGGCTGTCCGCTTTGCACAGTGTTTGGCATCAGGTCGGACCATAAAGAACTCGTGAAGAGGCCGGTAGGACCTGTAAATAAACTCTGATTCAAAAAAAACAAACAGTGTTTGGCACACGCGCTTCTCACATAGGTGACTCGGGTTCAATCCCCGTTGGTAGTCACCATACCGTGCAGGTGGGGTTTCCCACGGGTACTNTTTCCCACGGTTACTCCGGCTCCCCCCCCCGCACAACACAAGACCACATCGAAATTGAAAATGTTTCAGTAACAACTACAGTAGATTTAAATAGCTGGAAATTGCAGCTATATAATTCAAAATTCGTCCAAACTTTTGACAATCTAAGTAATTTAATTAAGAAGGAGTGTCCACACATAATGCAGCCTCAGGCGAGGAAGGACCTCATAAACTTCGAAATACAAACACACTTAACTACCGGTAGTTCTGAAATCAATCGCACTTCTAACGAAACCCTTACAATTTTTAGTTCTCGAAACGACATAAGATATCATCTTTAAATTTCATATTTTATTGTTTGAGATCACGTTTACATAGTTGCATTTAAATCATTTACCCATAAGGCTCTGACACTTTTGAACCACGTTCGTTGTGTGGTTTCCTCGTGCTGCACGTGCAAATGAAGTAGATCTATACGAATATTCTTGATTTTCTTTAACACATTTTTTTTTCTCTCGTGACAATCTGATTGAAAAGATATTATTTGTTCGGATTAGAATAACAAGCGTGAGTGTAAACCTTTGCTCTGCCATCAAATTCAAACGGGCTTTAACGGAATGACCAGTCCAAACAAACCGATTTGACACCGACGTAGTTTTGATAAAAAACTGCTGTACTTTGACCGTTGGCCTCAAGTATGGCCATGTGACCTTAATGGGTGCCACCTGAAACTTAAGCGGGACATCCACTCCCTTTTAATTTAACATTGAACCGAATTTAAATATGACTGTCCGGTTAGAACTGAGTGTGACACACTCGCTTCTCACCTCGGCGGTCCGGGTTCAGTCCCCACCACCGGCGCATCTTGAGTTTACTTTGCGGTCACCATTCAAAACAGCAGGTGGGGTTTCATCCGGGCACTCCGGTCCATCCACACACACAAACTTACAGCACATCATAAAAATTAAATATTTTTTTTATTAAAACATAATATCTGGAAATGCCAGCTAAAACTCAACAGTCGCCTATACGTTCGTGAGTATATACCGTATATCGAAAATGCGTATTATGTGCTCTGTTTTGCACTTTTACTTCAAAGAAAGTCGGTCACAAGGGGTTTGTTGAAATTGAAACACCGTCTCATAAAGGGAAACAGAATATTTAAATAATTTCATATCATGAAGAAGTTAGAGCCATAATTAATTTTGTTTTCGTCGTTTAAATAAAACCTTCAAACTAATAATTAACATAGCCACACTCAAACTTCATTTTGTATTCTTACTCTTTCAAAATTACTGCACGCGAAAGATAACCTAGAGATAGTGTGTATTTCAAGTTTAAGTGTAACAGAACCGATCACATTCCATTGTTTTATGCAGTTATATACCGGTAATGCTGTGGAATAACAATATATCACCAAACAACCAATTGTTAATTACTCCGCTTGCGTTAATTTTTACCGTATCTACATCTATCTCGGAGCAGGCCATCTGTGGCTGTGTGAATACGGTAGTAAAAGGCGACACTTAAAAATATCGTCCGCTCGCAGGAAAAAGTCATTTCCGGTTGTTCTCGGAATTAGCTATGTCAACATGACTAAAATGACGTTTGATTTTAAGGTGCTCATCATTTGATATTGGTGTTATAAGTAGATATGTATGCATGCAGTTAAGAACTAGTATTGATAGTGTACATTGCACGTGTGTCGAAATGGAGCCCCTCGTGCACAGCACGAGCAACNTCATCAAAACCACATACACAAACAGCGTTTGCATTGCATTTCAGAATTTTGTGTCGAAGTGTTTTCGGAAAGTGGAAACAGTAATGAAAATCTAATCATATCAAATTAAAGTTTATTTAGTATACTGTGTCATAGGCTAACCCTTTTTAAAACTGAAATTTCGATCATGTGAAAAGAAAACAAAACTTACCTTAATGTGCAAGATCACAGACTGTTTCTTCAACCGGCGTTGACTTTTGCGGTCACGTGATAAAAGATGTTCACCCCCGGTGTATGTGATTACATCGAACAACGGTTACATAACTTATGACCTCGGGTGTTTATTTTGTTAAAACAACCACAGAAGAATTGATTCATCGCAACACACTTTTTACAGCCATGTTTAAAACTTTACCTACAACATGACAGCTATTTAAAATTAAGTCATAAACTGAAATAAGTGAAAAATATGAGAAAAGCATAAAATACGCCCCTATAATTAATCACTTTTAGATTATTGTTCAACAGCATATGTGTATATAATTGGCCAATAACGGTGTCAAACCGAATGCAGTCCACCATTGTCGAGAACAGTATGCAACAATAATCATATGAAATTCATGTCTTTTCCGTCTGCGTAAACAGAATCTTAAGTTTCGCTATTGCGGTATTTCTTATTAACAGCTCTCGAGTTAATTAATGGTATGTAATGGTAGTGATGGAAATACAACGGTTCATGTACACGATCACGTATTTAAATGGGTAGTAAATGAAATAAACGCTTTTAGTTAAGTGTTCATTGTTATGTTTACGATATCATTAATTTATAGCGAACAACGTAACCGCAGGACATATCGGTGACATCTTGCAGCGAATCATGTGAGCGTTACACATGAACGAGCTGGTCCCGACGCATTGTCACCAGCACGTGATGTGTATACATTATCTCACTACCGTGTGACAACAAGCCATCTACGGACCGCCAAATGTTGCACAAATAAATAGCATTAATTATTATTTAATATATGCGTACAATAGACGTATCCAAGTTAAGCGACAAATATTTAATGCAAAATTGAAAACCACGCACATTACGTGCTGATTTTTTTGTTTGAAAACACCACACAATCCAAACGCTTTTTTGAATATAACAGTTNAATAAGGGCAAACGAATATTCGAATATCATTTTAGTATTCGAATCCCATCCCTAATTAAAAGCCAATAGATTTTTGGCGCCTAATTTAGCCATTACAAAGCAAACATGTTAATGATAAATTACACACTGTAGTGTTAATGCAGTGTATACATACGTTCTCAGGGTACACATGCAATTTGTGCTGAGTCCATTTAGTATTTTTACAAGTGCCCAATGTTGATTTAAGCATGTGTTTGACTTTGTTTAAATTCTTGATATTCAGTTACGTCCAGAACTATTTTACAATTGGTTTAGTTAGTTCATTTAAGAAATAGACCATACACGATTGATTGTAGTTTCTTCCTATTCTTACTCTACATGTTACGATAGTTGTCAGTACACATCACAAGTTCACGGTCACTATTGAAATAATACTGGGTTCTACTTTTTGTACATATTCACGAATTTAAATAAAAGAACCCAAATATGACATTATTGTGATAACTTAAAAAAAAAAAATTGAAATGTATTTTGATCAATAGGTCTGTTAATGACACATGCTAGCAATCTTAAAACCTCAGGGCCATCTTCATGTTTACATCCAACCAATTTTAATCGTACACCTGTCACCAAGTCTGCTATTACTAGATAAATGAATGAGCTTTATAGCACATGAGTGTTCGTTTAAAAGGACATTTCATATAACGACGATCTCATATTCAAATGATAATATCGCATTTGCAGTTAAAAAATAGAAGAAAAAACCATAGCCATATCTAGTATACACAATTTATTTCAACACAATTACAAATAAAATGAGGTAATCGTAAAAGATGCAAATAAAAGAGCATGTCAATAGATGTTAATTACAGATTTGTTATTAAAAAACATCAGGTGAACATGTAAAACAGGACAACATATATATGATATATACACTATAATGGCAAAATAGTTTCAACAAACACACTTTTTCCAAGAGTAGAACTGATCCCATCAAGCTGTTTCACCCAAAGAAAGTTCCCGTTGCACCAGACGATAGGAAGGAGCGTTTAGGCTGCGGTACTGGCATCATACCGGGTTTGTTCCCACTTGATGGTGGCCTTGACGTTCCAGTGGCCATAGAGGGCCCGCTACCCTTATAAGAGAACTGACTAAAGTTAGCTCCCTTGCTGGACTTTGAACCGGCAGTTTTAGAAGTCCACCCACTACCAGAACTGAAAAAGACAGTTATAAAACAAAATCTGCAATATTGTAAAGAAACAAATTGGAAATTATTTGGCTGAATCAGTAGAATAGACATATGGGTAAATGAAGAAATACATACAAATGTCATTACATTCACAATCTATTAAAGCATTTAGTGATCTTATTAACTAACTTAAGAACATATCACTAGTCACTGGTGATTAATGAACACCAAATACTTATATTGACATCTAATATATGCGTATTCAATAATGGAAAAGAACAGCTTTAACTCATACAAGGGTTAACCACACCACAGAAAATAAAAAATCAATCTTATGTTATTATTATATCTTTATAACCCACTTCAAGCACATACCTATTGAAACTTCCAGCTGCTTTTTTTCCTCTGCCAGCTTTGCCACCTGCCTTCTTCTTGCCGAAAAATTGCTGAAAATGTGCATAACATTTTGTTCAGATGCATATCTACACAATAACAGTAACTTAATGGAATACACAGTTTATCATGATTAACTGTATTTCTGTTTAGCTTTTGATAGAAACCATGCATAATACTGGTATATTTTTTTAACAACAACAACATACAAGGGTGCCTTTCAAGAAAACTACTGCAGCTTTTGTTTTTCAATTTCAAGTTATCCACATTGATAAGGCACAGCACAAGACAAAAAGCCGATTTTATATCCTTAACAGTAAACAGACTTGATCTTATACACAATATTCCTCTCCCTGCCAATGTTATCCTTAATTTATGAGTCAAGAGCAGTTTTCAGTTACCTTTTTAGCCCCACCCCCTCGGCCCCCTCTGCCTCTGCCACGCCCTCTAGTCTGGCTGCCGCTGGAGTGGGCAAAGTAGTCGGACGTGCTGAGCCATTCATCATCAGGCTCTGCCACTGCACTCTCTTGTAAACTCAAAGCTGCAACATGCACATATTTAAACAATTACCTACAAAATCATTGTTTTAACAGATGACAAAGTCTTAATCTAAATTTTGAGTGTTATAATACACATGGCGTTGGGTACTTTGGACTTCATGAGGTAATAAAACAAAGACGCTGTAAAATTGTAAACAAAGGTTCAATGGCCATAAAACACCTTTCTCTCCAATAAAATTGTCTTTGCTAAATCAAACGCTTTTTTGTTGTTCAGTTGCAACTGTATAATTATATTACAGCACATGCATAGCTCCGCCTTTAGAATCTTTTACTGAGAATAAAGGTGGAGTTAATGATTAAGAGCGGTGCCCAATGTGCACACATTGAATACGCGACTCACTCATGATAAATTCCGATTGGTCATTGTAATTACTCGGCCTGTCTTCAAAAAGCCATGTAAGTTTACTTTGGATTTTCTGAGAAAGGCCGAGAAGTTTCGAGTTTACTTACTGCCTGTACGTACATTTGTGTGTACGAAATTTTTAAACACATTTATCATCAATATTGGCAAGGGCTTTATGTTGGATTATTACTAGTTATAAAATTGTAAGGTAATGATATTTTTAACTTCACTTACATCTGGACCACTTAAAAAACAAGAGGGCCAAGATGGCCCTAGATCGCTCACCTGTGAAATGAGCTTGCCCAGTGGCATGATTTGAACAATCTTTATCACATATCAAATATCAAAGCTGCGTGCTTTGTGGTTAAAGATAAACAAGATTTTTCAAGCTTTGACCTGGTCCATGTTTTTCAACGGACCGGAACCACTTTTGAACTCAACCAACATATCATTAAGACAAACATTTTGACAAAGTTACATGAAGATTGGGCATGAAATGTGCCTTCAACAGTGTTTACAAGGTTTTCCTTTTTTTTTAAACTAGTGACCTAGTGTTTGACCCAGCATGACCCAGTTTCGAACTCGATTGAGATATCATTTGGACAAATCTTCTGACCAAGTTTCATGAAGATCGGACAAGAAATGTGGCCTCTAAAGTGTTTACAAGGTTCCTCTATAGCCAAATAAGGAAAACTGCCCCGCCCACTGGCGGCCATGTTTTTCAACAGACCGAAACCACTTTTGAACTCAACCAACATATCATTAAGACAAACATTTTGCCTAGTTACATGAAGATTGGGCATGAAATGTGACTTCTACAGTGTTTACAAGGTTTTTCTTTTTTTTTACCTAGTGACCTAGTTTTTGACCCAGCATGACCCAGTTTTGAACTCGATCAAGGTATCATTGGGACAAATCTTCTGACCAAGTTTCATGAAGATCCGGCAAGAAATGTGGCCTCTAGAGTGTTAACAAGGTTTCTCTATAGCCAAATAAGGAAAACTGCCCGCCCACTGGCGGCCATGTTTTTCAACGGACCGGAACCACTTTTGAACTCAACCAATGATATATTAAGACAAACATTTTGACAAAGTTACATGAAGATTGGGCATGAAATGTGACTTCTACAGTGTTTACAAGGTTTTTCTTTTTTTTTACCTACATGTAGTGAC
>VMBQ01005829.1:12001-36501 GCA_007657795.1 Dreissena rostriformis | reverse complement strand
ACCAAATTTCATAAAGATTGGATGAAAACTGTGACCTCTATTGTCTACACAAGGTTTTTCTATTATTTGACCTAGTGACCTAGTTTTTGACCCCAGATGACCCAAATACAATCCCAACCCAGATTTCATCAAGATAAACATTCTGACCAAATTTCATAAAGATTGGATGAAAACTGTGACCTCTACTGTCTAAACAAATTGTTGCCGGACGCACGCACGACGGACGCCGGACATCACAGAATCACATTAGCTCACCATGTCACTTCGTGACAGATGAGCTAAAAAACAAGATGTGTTTGTGAAACACTATGTCCCCTTTTGAGCGATTTTGACCCATATATTTGACCTTTGACCTTGAAGGATGACCTTGACCATTCACCACTCAAAATGTGCAGCTCCATGAGATACACATGCATACCAAATATCAAGTTGCTATCTTCAATATTGCAAAAGTTATGGCAAATATTAAAGTTTGCGCAAACAAACCAACCAACAAACAAACCAACAAACAGACAGGGCGAAAACAATATGTCCCCCAGTATAGACTGGGGGACATAATAATCATTACATGATTTTTCACAAGAAAATTCAATTTCATGACTGTAGGCAATACCAAGACAGAAAAAGGGCCCTTTGAAAACCCACCAATCTCCTCGGCCCTTATCTTGAGCTCGTCGTAGCATTCCTCAGTGAGTCGAGACTTCTCACTGACTACCTCTGTTCCAATATTCAACTCCTTCTTCTTGCGATTCTCCTGAACGTGTAGCTCCACCTGGGACAGAAATTCAGTAATTAAGGCATTGCACTCATGAGAAATAACAGCGATTTTTTTTACTTCTTATAAAGTACCCGTGAAAGGTACTTTCCCAATGGAGGAGAAATTACAAAATTTCTGATTGCTGTCTGAAAAAATCCCAAAAGGAAGGTAAATTGCGTCAATTTAGTTCCAAAAGCGCATTATCTGCAAGTGAACAAATAAAATGATCACTTACACTCAGCAAAAAGGCATGTAAAACAATATTTAAATGGGTTTTTGAAATAAAGTACCAATCAGTTAAAAAGACCCATAATTCTCAAACTGAAGATTTCATGGTGCAAATTTTCCCTATTTCAGGGTTTTTTGTGCTATTTTTTTCCCGATTGGCACGGTATTGGTACTTGGCCAAATTGGGCAGAATCGTTGAATAACAATAGCCTAACTATTTTGTCAGTATTTGGATTAAACCCTATACAAAATAGACAGTAAAGTTTAAAATCCAATGCTCAAACATGGTATAAAGATGAGAGCATTATGCACTTTCAAACATTAACTAAGTTAATCTTAGCCGTTTTTTTCATGGCACAAATTAGTTTCCTATTGAGCCACAAATATTTTAATACTTGGAATGGGTGAGAAGCACTACGCTTCTCATTTCAACGACTTCAGTGTTGTGATATCGAATGCTGAGTTCCGATTGTGTCAGCTTCAGCACGAAAAACTATCACTTCCCAACGATTCAATACAGCTGAACAATTCCCAATGATTCAATACATCTGAAAGTCTTTAAAAGTAAATAACTTGTGTTGATGTGTGGACCACTTTCAAGAAGTGTCGTGTATATCTATAAGCCATGGTGAAGCCACATTTCAAGTTTCAATTCAATCCTTTGAGAAACGTGGCAGTTGCGGATGTAGTTCACTCCACAAACTAATAACATTTTATGCGGACTGTTTGACTGACCAACAGAAAGACTCCAATATACTCGTTCTCAAATTTCGTTTAAACATTAAAAGAAAATGCACAAACCCAACCTTCATTTTTCCATTGATGACATCTGGTGCCTTCCTCCCCAGTTTGATGTAGCAGGCGGCGTGGTCCATGTTGGTAATCTTGAGTTCCTCCATGAGAATGCCGTCAATTACCAGTTTCCTGAACAGCCGGTCCGCATCCTGTCTGCTGTATGCCCCACCACGACCGTGCATCGCATGGCGGTCGTGACCGTTCTCCACGATCTTACTGTTCTTAGAGCCTAGTTATATCCAATATTGCAAAATACAATAGCCAGTATGACAGGATTTAAAATGTGATAAAATACCAAACACAATAAGACATTACAAACAGTAATACATGAAGATTATAATTTCTTTAACTTGGGAATTGATAACTCGAACAAATCTCATAGTCCCCCTCAAATCATTAATTGTTCAATATGAAAATACCACCTTAAACTCTAGCCATCGTCAACACACACATGTTTTGGTACCTACATGCAATCCTGTAAAATATTGAAAATTATTCAAGTAGGTTATTCACACCTTTCCGTACATCCTTGAGTTAAATAAGTTTTACTGTGTCTAACTTCTTGTTACAAATTTATTACGTCCTTTTATACACATTTCTTTGTATGTCAAAGAAAACATGGGAAAGCTGTATAGGAGTTTGCCATTTGTAGGCTAAACACATTTTTCATTTTAAAATCTAGAAGCTTACAATTACGCCTCTTAAATATCCTTCATAAATATGAGCCGCACTATGTGAAAACAGGGTTTAATGCATATGCGTAAAGTGTCGTCCCGGAATAGCCTGTGCAATTGGCTTTCACTTTCCGCCTAAACTGGATTTTTACAAAGAAGAGACTTTCTTTAAACGAAAAATAACATAAAAGTGTCGTACCTGATAAGCCTGAGCAGACTGCACAGGCTAATATGAGACGACACTTTCCGCTCATGCTTGAAGCCTGTTTTTTGCAGAGTGAGGCTCATATATATCCTGCAATGCAGTACCTTTAAACATCTCCACAAAGTGTATGAGAGTGAAGTCACTGTATCTGTTGGCAGTGAGGTCCCTCACACATCCAATAATCACTTTCACATCCTCCGTCACATCTCGCAGCTTGAAAGAGTCCTACAATCACACAGCAACAACCTGATGAGTTTTACCATTAGAGCCTCACTCTGTGAAAAAGGGGGTTTAATGCATGTGCGTAAAGTGTCGTCCCAGATTAGCCTGTGCAGTCCACACAGGCTTATCAGGAACGACACTTTCCGCATAAACTGGATTTTTGCTAAGAACATACTTTCATTAAATGAAAAATATCATAAAAGCGGAAAGTGTCATCCCTGATTAGCCTGTACGGACTGCACAGGCTAATCTGGGACAACACTTCACGCACATGCATTAAACCCCCTTTTCTCAGAGTGCTACTCATTACGTCAAAGGAATAACTAACACACATAAGGAGTTTTACAATCCCAATCATGAGCTGAGTTGGTATAAAGAACACACTATATTAGTCTAACAATCATGTCACATGGGTGGAGGGAGTTACAAAAAGCCGTACTGAATTCAAAAATTAGGGTTGTAAAACTAATGCAAACAAATCTTTTTGATGGACACTCATTTTTATGATTTGTGTGGGTCTTTCAATCACAAAAATCAAAATTTCTACCAGCTTTCAAGTCGAAGTCTTAAATCAGACTACAAATGACAAATCCCCAAATTTAAGATCGAACAAAAATGTCAAATATTATGAATTTTATTCATGATTCTACATGTTGAATATCCTTTTAGACCAATTAAAGGAATATGATTATCAGTGAAACTGATGGATGCTCCTGATGATGTGCTTTGTCAATATATGGATTAACTTTGTGGAGACAAATTATTGTTCAAGGGCTAATAACTCCCTGAAAATTACTAGAGGGGAACAACATGACAATATGCCCATGTATAACCAGTATACAGCTCATAAAATGTCATGATATTCAGATCATTAGTTTCTGTGACCCCAAAGAATCATACAATTAATTACAAAATGTCATATCCTTATTCAAATGCAAATAACTCCCTGAACAATTATTGGAGCGCATGCATGAAAACCAAATAGAGATGCTTCATATAAAGTGTCATACAAATTCAGATCATTAGTTACTGAGATCAATTGCACAAAGGAATTATTCAAAGAAATACGGATGGAAGGACAAACACGATTGATTTTGGTAGGCAGAGCTAAGAGAACTGTATCGCATTAAGAAAAAACAAAGAAGCAATGCACATAAAGCTTGGCTCTCAACCCTTGATCGGAGGACATAAAAGTGAGGGAAAGTTACCTTGGAGATGCAATTATCACAGATGGACCCCTTCACCTGGTTACACTGGCCCCTGTCAAAGCCCGGCTCATTGAAGTAGTTAAGGAGCTGCGTTCTGCGACAGTCAGCCACGTTCTCACAGAACTGGATCATTCGGAACAGGTTGTCGATGTGCACACGCTTGGAATCAAACGTCGCGTTTTGATCCACTGTCAAGAGATAAAAGTGTTATCATGTCTTTTTCACAGGACACAGTCTGCAGAAATTTAACATTTATACTGGTACTGGAAAAGATTTGTTAATTACAAAATAACATTAAAGGTTTTAGTAATCAGGGCCACTGACATGTCAGTCAAATTTTGAGTCAGACATTTATTGAACCAGCCACAAAATGTCTTGGAATGAAAGGTTAGAAAAACATTTTAAGGGTACAAAAAATCAAATAAATTGTGGTCCAAGAAGTTGACTATCCAAAATGTTTTTAAAGCTTTCTGAACGTCTTTATTGCCATCTAAGAATTGCAAGGGTCTTTTTAATAGGCGTTAAAATAAGACTCTAACAGAACTAAAGTGGTGGAATTGGCCCTACAAACATACCACCCATGCTCAGTTTTGTTAAGATTTTAAGTAAGAAGATTAATCCCAGGTCTTAATGAAGCCATTGCAAAATGATCCAAATAGGCCTTAATAACGCTAAAGTGGCAAATTAACTCTTTACCCACATTGACAAGTTTGTAGTCCCTTAGAAAATCAAAATAAATTTGAGACCTTTCTTACTTGATTCAAGTTTTGAAGGCTTCATTTCCAAGCTTAAGATACTGATGAGCAGCAAACAGCACAAACCCTGAACAGACTGCGAGTTACTCGCAGGCTGTTCCTATGTATGCTGGTTGCATATCGCCATTTCACTTTGCTTTTGAGTGGGTAAGGGTTAAGGTGTACAAATCTCCAGCCCCTACTTTCAATCATCCTCCTGAGCCTCTTCACGTCCTGGTAGGTGTAGAGCAGTATGCAGAAGGCCAGGAGCCCATCCCTGCCAGCCCGCCCGGCCTCCTGATAGTAACCCTCTACGGACTTGGGCAGCGAGTAGTGGATAACAAACCGCACATCCGGCTTGTCTATGCCCATGCCGAATGCTATGGTAGCACAAATCACCTGAATAGAACAACTATCAATCAAACTTGGGCAGCAAATAATGGATCACAAACAGCAAATAAGGCTTATCTATGGCCATAATGAATGCTATAGTAGCATAGATCAACTGATAAATTTAAATATAGAAATGCATTTTTTCGGCGAAGCTGTATACGCCAACTTTTCACCTTAGCCTGACCTTCGTTAGCGACCAATCAATTCGAATATAAAATTTCCCGCCCCGGTGGGCCTGAAACTTTTCGCAGTAGAAAACGTGCAATATACAAACAGATTTCGCATTAACATTAATATGTTATTCCATCGACTTTCTATTTTTGGGAAGTATAGGGTATGAAAAGGGATACTACAGTTCGTTTAGCAACGATGTAAACTGCGTATTCAGCATGAAACAATTGTATCTCTAGTGATAAGGTTTAAGAGATAGCGCAGTTTCACACTCAATTCTCGACATCAATACAGAATGTGTGCCCCTTTATATTTAGAAGAAAATTCAGCGCCAGAGCGTTTGTACTTAAAGGCTGTGTTCTCATATTTGGTAATTACTACGATATTGCATTCTGTGCATTCATAAATTTTAGATCATATAAGTATTGTTGTTCAGTAACCTAATATACGCTTTGACGAAAATATTTAAAATTGTTTTCGAAATTGACCGTTAAACACGTAAATGTTTAAAGCTTTAAACAAGCCGTCGTTCCAGCAGTGGAATTGTTACCTCACTTTAATGCATTGCATTCCAACCCGCAAGGTATCAAGGTCAGTTTGCGGTCAGTTACAGAAATCGTTATATAAACGCTATCGCGTAAACTATGTGCACTTGAAGTTTATTTAGATCAGAAAGATAATAAATAAAGATATTCAGCAATATTATTATGGTATGTCAATCATAGATTTTTAATGTGTTTTAACAATTGCATGATAAGGACCAATTTTGAATTTAATTTGAAATATTTATCCATTTAGACCAATTGAGTAAGCATGAGCACGATGATTCACGATGTTATTAATAATGGAATCAAATGAGATTCGAGTGTTGCCAGCTGACCTATATGCTTTTATTTATTTTCATGCTTCTTGTGTTTTTCAATTTTGTTAATATAGATAGAACATAAAAAAGGCATTCGCTATGTCTAATCTCATACATATAACTTTTGATTGTTCAAAAACACCGACCACAATCAATGCCGTATATCTTTTTAAAAGATATTTCTTGTTTAACTTAATTGTTCATTTGAATATTCCATTTATATTTCCTTATGAACACAAGATAAGAAAATATAAAACTATTACATTAAAAAGTTTCTAAATTATATTTATACAAATTAGAATTAACTTCCAATGTCAGGACAATTAACAAACATTACACCATGACATCTATAACATGAGGAATCTTAAGATCATATGAGCCTCGCTCTGCGAAAAGGGGGTTTAATGCATCTGCATCATGTGTAGTCCCAGATTAGCCTGTGCAGTTCGCACAGGCTAATCAGGGACAACACTTTTCGCCTAAACTGGATTTTCGTCAATAAGAGACTTTCTTTAAACGAAAAATATAATAAAAGCAGAAAGTGTCGTCCCTGATTAGCCTGTGCCGACTGCACAGGCTAATCTGGGATGACACTTTAGGCACATGCATTACACCCCCTTTTCACAGTGTGGCCCATATCAACCTCTAAACCAAGCCTTACCCCTGCAGTGTTCGTACCTTGCACCTGTTTCCCTGGATCCACTTCTCCTGTATCATGACCCTCTCTGGGTCTGTCAGCCCGGCGTGGTAGGACACAGACAGGATGCCCGCCTTGGTCAGCGACGCCGATGTGTTGTCACACTCCTTTCTGCAGAACACACACGCATACTGTGCAATCACTTACATTTGAGACTCGCTCTGTGAAAACGGGGTTAAATGCATTTGCGTAAAGTATCGTCCCAGATTTGCCTGTGCAGGCGGCACTGGCTAATCTGGGACGACAATTTATGCTTTTATTGTATTTTTCGTTTGAAGGAAGACTCTTCTAGACAAAAATCCAGTTGTCCCTGATCAGCCTATGCAGACTGCCTACACAACACATTCTTTAAGTTAAACTACTGCACATCTTTATTTTATCATGTTTGCACATCACTTATTAATAAAGCTTCTAAATAATAATGAAGAAAGGCAAAAAAAGCATCTTTACATTTGAGACATTCAAAAATTGATCATATGCTATATGTGGCCAGCGTAGCTCCAGACCAGCCTGTGCAACTGCGCAGTCTGGCCAGGAGCTACCCTGCCTCCTAATGAGACCACAAAACCATGCTTGACTTTATAGCGGACAGGCTAGATCCTGACCATGCTGCACCTTTGCGCAGGCTGGTCTGCAGCTATGTTGGCCGCATATGGCTTAAGACCCACTTTCGCAAGACGCGGTTCATTTTATGAATACTAGCATTATTATGTAGATTTTTTTGTGTGAATATCACTTACCTAGACAGGCAGTATACAATGCCACATTTGCCAGGGAAATTTTCCTTGATAATTTTGATGATATCATCGGTTGCAGCTGACGGCTTTTTTGGTCTACATTCAAACTTCAAGTTGGGACGATTGAAACTAGAGGTAAACCTTAAAAAGAAAGCATCTTTAACTTGTACTTCTCTACTATCCCATATTAATATACTCCTTCTACAATTTGAAATAAGTGAAAACTAGATCTGTCACTGTTGAGTCTGAAATACCCCCACCCCTTTACCATTTTCTCAGAGGGCATTGGCAGTTCAGCTTTAATAACTGGTTGCCCAAAAATGCAAGCTTCCAATCTGTGAAGTTTCATCTTGATACCTCATATTATAGTCTAGATGTGCCCTGAACAAAATTTCAGCATGAACATTCAATTGGGACATAACTGTGAAATTATGAAACCTTGAGTTATGTTTTGTTAAGTATTGTACGTCCGTTTATTGAGACCTACCCATATATTAAGTTTGAAGTTGATACCTAATATAATACAGTATTTTAGTATAAAACTAATGCATGACAATAACTCCCAAAACATGGAAGCAAGAGTTATGCCTCTTGTGAAATTCAAATCCCCTCCATGAGATATACATACATTTTATGTTTCAAGTTGATATCGCTTTTAGTTCTTGAGATATGCTACAGTTAAAATTTCAGTAAAACAATTAACAAAGGGCAAGAATAATACAAATATGATAGAAGGAATAATGGTTCTTGTGCACTGCACTTCCTATCCAATGAGATCTACCTACCTATTCAGTTTCAAGTTGACGCCTCTTTTAGTTTTCAAGATATTTAAATTTAAATACAAAAGTAAACAAATGGCATGTTGTTCGAGAATGAACAAGTTGAACAAGGGCATAACTTTTGTAATTTTTAAGCTAGGAAGAAAAAAATCGCACATGCTAAACTTCATGTCACGATGAACAAGAGATGTGTTTGTCAGAAACACAATGCCCCCTACTGCACCGCTTTGAAATAAAAGTTCCATATTTTGACCTTAAAGTTCCATATTTTGACCTTAAAGTTTTGGGACAGACAGACAGAATTACAGACAGAAAGACCAGACACAATATACCCCCATTCACCCGAAGAAGGGGGCATAAAAATGCCTGAAATTTTTGGTCTATGAGAAGACAGACGGACATACTTCCATGGAAATTTCAGAATGTCTCCCGTTATTATGTATCCCGGGGATAATAACTATAAATAAATCGGAAGTTGAACCAAACTCCCATTGACCAGTTATGGAGCCTAAAACTAAATATGAGTTCCACAGAAAGTTCTATAATTACAGGTCAATTAATAAAAGAGTACTGTAGTGCTTGCAAAAATACATTGATGGTATGTATCAGACTAGAAAAACTGAGAAGAAATAAGGACAGAATCCAGTATTCTTACAAATGTTTGCAGATATCAGTGCAATGTTTCCAAGCTACAAAAAAAAGTAAAGGTTAAAAATGTGTTACCATTTGGGGTCTTTCATATGAAGCTGATGACAGATGTCTTTCCTGACTCTCATGGTGGCAGTTGCAGTGAGGGCCATTAATGGCACGCCAGGGAACTTGGTCTTTAACACACCCAGCTTTTTATAGTCTGGGCGGAAATCATGTCCCCACTGCACAAACAGGGCAACACCATTAAAACATAAGTAAGTGTTCTGTCACTGGAAATGGCTCATATTTATGGTAAGCTGTGTTTCAAAATGATCCAAAATATTGTGGTTCAATACAAATAATATATTTATTTGTAAAACCAGTTAAAATACATCCGTTATTAAATTGTATAGTAAATCAAACAAGTCTAGTAAATAAAATGAACATATCAACAACTGTATCACATAACAAACTATATTGTTCAGTTGTCAACTATTACAACAGATCCTTTATACCAGTTCATACATCTTTTTTTTCATTACAACTATGCTATGAATATGCTCATGTGGAAATATTGTAAACAATTTAAATCACGCGCTCCATGACTATCGCTAGCACGTACCGAGCTGACACAGTGGGCCTCATCGATGACAAATCTGTCCAGTACTCCACGCCTGAAGAGGTTGTCTAGAACACTCAATAGCTTCTCACTGGCAGATAGCTGCAACATTCACATACCAAGAAACATTATATAAGCTGATTTACAATTAGACCGATTACAACAATTTAGTTGTTACATAACTAAAATAATACCCGTTTTACAAAAAAGAAATCCTTAACATATCACTGAAAAGTAAAATACAGTTTTCCTTTCAACGACCAGTTTGTGCATCAGGTCATGTTAGAATTGAAATAATTTTTGCATTATCATTGTTAACAGTTCAATGAACAACACTATTGTCATCATTATGATGTGTGGCTATTGAATTAGTCAGGTTAATTACCTTGGGCTTTAACTTCTACAGGTAACAACTTCAAGCAGCTGTTTATTTGCAAATGAAAAATTATTTAACATTGGTTATTCTTAAAGGCCATATTAAAATGTACATAAGATTGACAGTGTTCCAATAAATGCTGTATCTTCTAAAGGAAACAAGAGATGTGTTTGTCAGAAACACAATGCCCCCTTTTGCGCCGCTTTGAAGCCATATATTTAACCTTTGACCTTGAAGGATGACCGTGACCTTTCACCACTCTAAATGTGCAACTCCATGAGATACACATGCATGCCAAATATCAAGTTGCTATCTTCAATATTGCAAAAGTTATGACCAATGTTAAAGTTTTCGGATGGACGGACAGACTGACTGACTGACTGACGGACAAAAACTATATGCCATCCTTCGGGGGCATAAAAAACCATTGCATAAATAGTGCTTTTTTCATTAATATTGTATAGTGAACATTCAAACCCACCAAGGTACAGGCATTACAAGCTTTACTGAACTCACTTTCTTTAACCCTTTGCATGCTGGGTAATTTGTCGTCTGCTAAAATGTCGTCTGCTGAATTTCTAAAATTAGCATTTTCTTCATTTTTTTTCACAGAATACTATTAGAATAGCAAACAGTTTGGATCCTGATGAGACGCCACGTTCTGTGGCGTCTCATCTGGATCCAAACTGTTTGCAAAAACCTTTAAAATCCGGTTCCAGCGCTCAAAGGGTTAATGTGCCATACAAGTCTTCTAAAAACAGAAAACTGGGCTAAATGTGTAAAATGTTGTCCCAGATTAGCCTGTGCAGTCCGCACAGGCTAATCAGGGAAGACATTGTACGCTTTAATGACATTTTCGTTTAAAAGAAGTCTCTTCAAAATGAAAATCCAGTTTAGGCGGAAAGTGTTGTGCCTGATTAGCCTGTGCGGACTGCACAGGCTAATCTGGCGTGACACTTTACGCACATGCATTACGCCCAGTTTTTTCAGAACGCAGCTCAAATGGTGCAATATCAATGTCGTCACCTTCTCAGGTGTGACGTAGAGCAGCCTGATCTCTGGGGTCCTCATTGCCAGCTTTCTGTACAGCATGTCTGCGTCTGCCATCGTAACATCGCTGGACAGGTGGCCCGCTGGCACCTGAACATGACATCAGGCATCTCATGGGGTAATCAGCCTTAATGCAGTTTCAGAAAACAAGATTTTAAAAGGTTTTCCCTTTATACGTCTCTGTAAAACTGGTTACCAGTTTTGACCCTTGGGGCAGTCTTTAAATAAACTTTGTACAAGACAACAATACAATGTAACATAACAATCAAAGCGTTGAAGACACTAAATTTGTTCGCTATTGGATTTGCATAATCTTAGAAGCAACTCAATTTTCAAACTTATGTTATAGCTTTTTATATCGCAAGTTTGAAATGAACACAACCCATTCAAATTTTAAAGAGTGTGTCTTAAAGCACAGGTCGAGATGTTTGTGACTGTTTATTTTCATATTTATGTTATAGAGATAACTTAGACAAAATTACAACAATATGTCTTTAATTGTCACAATTGGTCCCTGGACTGGCAACCATCTTCATAATTGTAGTTGCCTTGCTTAAGAATATCAAGCCTATAATCATGTACATGTTGTGATATGTGTATCTTATACTTCATCTTTTTTCTTTAAATTATTGAGAAACAATTTTGTCCACATGACAGACTTTTAATGCAGCATTAAGCCCTGTTTTCCCTGAAAGCAGCCAAAATGTACAGATTTCAATGATAAACTTATCAATGTCATCGCACAAGCTGATTTCAACACTAGACTGGCCAATATGTCCCACAAGCTCTTAAACTTATTGTTTACATAATTACAGGCTGTCATCTGCTGCAGTGTACCAGTTAAGTCTAAACAGAAACGCTTTAAGCATTTGTCGTCTGCTTAATTTGACTGGAGTTATCCACACAGGTAGTCATGGGTTACGGGCCCTAACATAGCTAAGGCATACTGATTTGCACAATTACACAATTGCGTCTGCATTATTTGTGAGCAAATACAAACCAAATATGTGGGGCCTGCTGTTTTCATGGATAAGATTTTTTTAAGTTTTAACAATATGCATGTAAGGAAAACATACATTATTGAATGCAAACATTATAACAAGACATGTGTTTGTCAGAAACACAATGCGCCACTTTGAAATAAAATTTCAATGTATCATTTGGCAGGTTTAGAAATTAACTCCCGTTTAAAGCTTATTATTTCCTTGGATTGTATTTTTGGACCTTTGACCTTGAAGGATGACCTTGACCTTTCACCACTCAAAATGTGCAGCTCCGTGAGATACACATCCATGCCAAATATCAAGTTGCTATCTTCAATATTGCAAAAGTTATGAACAAACTTTAACCAAGGTTAAAGTTTTGGAACAGAATGACCGACAGACAGGCCAAAAACAATATACCCCCTCTTCTTCGAAGAAGGGGGCATAAAAACTATTTAGAAGGTTAACATTCAAACAGTACCTTAAATGTACATCCCCATTTTGTAAAGCCACAGATTTTAGTCCCCAGGGGGTGCAAAAAACCTTAGACAAAAAACTGCATGGGGACACTGATGCATAACGGTAAAAGAAAAACAAATTGAACAAAACCCTACATTCAATGAGTGAAGTTTTTGGACCTGGTCCTGTATCAGCGCTCGGAGAGGGGAGACAACTATTGTCACACCCCCGGATACAAGGGCCGGCAACTGGTAACACAGACTTTTACCTCCACCTGAAGTAACAAACATAGTCAGAAAGATTCAAACATAAGATTCAAACATTTGTTTTAATTGTTAAAACTGTTTTCAGACACATTGTTTAGGCTTGTTTTTATGCATTGATTGTTATGTGCCATATTCAATGCAGTTGTCTGGGAAGGTTGAAAAGAATTTAACAAATGACCCGCGTCATGCTAAAATGAGTATAATGCCATATGCGGCCAGCGTAGCTCCAGAACAGCCTGCGCAGTTGCGAAGGAAGTCTCTTCTTAGCAAAAAACCAATAAAGGTGGGAGGGTCGTCCCTGATAAGCCCGTGGGGACTGCACATGCTATTCTAAGACGACATTCTACGCACATGCATTAAACCCTCTTTTTTAAGAGGGAGGCTTATATCAAATTCACATTTAATGCAAACACAAACCTGTCGGCATGAGGACAAAGGTGTCATTGCCCAGCAGGGCAGCGTTGCAGGCCTCCAGCTGATGAGTCCTGAACCTCTGCAGGCCGAACACCTTGTTGAACACCTTCATCATCTCCTTACAGTGCTCAAATGCGTAGCTAGCGTACTCACTGCTCTCTTCTACTACAACCTGGGTGCTCGTGATGGGGTTGTTGTTATTTGGCAATGCTGCAAAACACAGCATATCATACTTTTTTAAATGATGTAGTGAAAGTATTGTGAACAAGAGCACCGTCAAGCGGATGCCAACGCTCTGCTGTGGGTTCTTGGATTTTGTTTTTTTGACCTTTGACCTTGAAGGTCATAATTGACCTTGACCTTTTCACCACTCAAAATGTGCAGGTCGATGAGATACACATGAAAAACCAAAAAAAAAAAGAAACGGAAAAAAAAGTTTTGTTGACCTTTGACCTTGAAGGATGACCTTGACCTTTCACCACTCAAAATGTGCAGCTCCATGAGATACACATGCATGCCAAATATCAAGTTGCTATCTTCAATAATGCAAAAGTAATGGCCAATGTTTAAGTTTTCAGACGCCAACTACGACGCGGCAGACGAGAGGGCTATGACAATACCTTGGGTTTTCTTTGAAAACAGCCGAGCTAATAAAATCACTCCTATTTATATAATATAAAAATAATTACATTGTTAGTAAGTAACTTTCACAATATTTAACAGTTTTTCTCTGGTATAATGGTAGTCAGTTAACTTACACACACATTTTTTATTGCAGACATATGAAGCTACATAAAATTGTATTTAAAACAAATTTACAAATGCTTGACAACTCATAAACAATTTTTTACTATTCTTAAAATGTATTCAATCACTATTTGCAAATACAAATCAACAACATACCAAGAAGTTTACAGACTTTAATAAAACATTATTTTGACCAGTGCCCCAGATAAGCTGCGTATCGGCGTTTTTCACCCTATTAAAATGTTTGAAAACGCAAAGAAATTCAATATAGTGCGTATTGAAAACGCAATCAATTTTTTTTTTACGCTTATTCTTAAAATTTGATGCGTACGATACAAGTCTCGATCGAAAATGCTATGCTAAATATCGGTAATTTCTCATAGGAAAAATTATAGTACGGCGGTGAAGATTTTATTCATTCGAAAGTTAGCAAGCGCCTGGATGACGGAGGAGCAAAACAGTCGAAGATATTCAAACGCTATGCGGACTAAATTTCATAGCAAATTAAGCGTCTGACCAAAATATCAACGACGTGCATGTATTTGTTAAGCGTCTGTACTTATAGTTTCTATAACGGTGCATAATAAATATGTCTAAGCGAGGTCAAAAGACGTCCGCGATTGTTGCTCTAAATATATGTCGATCCAAAACTTTTTCCAACCAAGTACAAACAACCGAATAATTTGTGTTATCGATTTGATAGAAACTGTGTATGCAGCAGTTGAAAGTAGCGAGTTGACATCCAAAAACATCACGGAAAGTCCGTGATTGAAAAAACCTGTACAAAGTGGAAAAAAAAGTCATATCCCTTGTTAGAAATTGTTGACGTAGATGGGAGAGAAACAAGTTGAAATGTGCATACTGCACCCAGTCTGTGCAACAGAAGTAAAGCAGCAATGATTTTGAGGTATAAATGTTAATAACTTAGTTCACCCTATTTAAAAACTGAAATCACCCTATTTTTCAAAATCAATGGGTGAAAACCCTATTACCCAAATAATTATCTGGGGCACTGATTCACTGCGGGGAATCACGTGATCCCAAAAGTACATCGTACGCATAAAATGGCGGAACAAGCTCTCGCTTAATGACGAAAATCAAGGTATTCTCATAATTTATAATATCAAAATAAATGCAAACTATGCGCAAAGTACCCGCGTAGTCGCCATATGTACTCCGGTAATTGTCGTTTTTCTTAGATTTCTGAAGTTTTCTTAAACATTCAGGAAAAATAAACAATGAAAATTGTACATCGTCTGAACACACTTTATTTTGACGCGTTTGCTATTCAAGATGAAAAACAACGCAGAAAATACAATATTTTTTGCTTAATAACATGCTTAGAATATGTCGTACAAGGTTTTGCACGTTGTGTAAGCTTTTTAAGATCTGTGGCGAGGAATTTGGAAAATAGTACATCGTCTGAACGGTTTTTGTTTGAGTACATCGTCTGAAGGGTTTTGAGTACATCATCTGAACTGCTTCTGTTTTCACTTTTAATGTGATGTTTATCATAAAAAGTGTTACTTGAACGTCTCCGGAAACGTATGTTGCGCGTTAAATCCTCGCTCGGGTGCTTAAATTTCTAGCAGACCAATAAACGTTTAAGTAACAAGGACATATTCTCGCTCTTTCTTCTATCTGGACGTCCACTGGGGTAGGTGTTTAAAATAATCAAATCGATAGGCACTTCGCCGAAAAATCTACAATTAACTGTTCTACCTTCGCCGCAAAATAAATCATTGCCCAAGTAGGCGGAGTTTTCAGCCACAGAAAAACGATATTATCCAATTAAAACGCTCTAGCTTCGCTTTGAAGTGTTCAAAGTTATGATTTCGTTAGCAGGTCATTGTTTACTTTGTCAGGTATACGGATACCGATAATGGTGGATTTTGTCGGGGTTCCCCTCTATTCCTCACTTATTTTAAAATTTCAAATGATGTAATATAGTGCATTTAGGTGCCGAGTATATTGCATAAGTGCCTATTTTTATTTAACAACGTTAAAGCTTTATGGATGTATGAAACACAGCCTAAAGTACAGTATTTGATAATTTCGCTGTCAAAATACGCTGTTGTTGCATCGAAACTTAAGATATCATTATTCCTGAAGTTTATTTCCGATGCACGTCAGATTTTGTGCAATGACGTCATTTTCAAACCCTGCTACTCACGTCGCTTTTGAATACGAATGTTAAACCCAATCTGAACGTGTCCATAAACAACACAAATTAATAGTTGGAGAAAAATTGAAAAAAAAAAAGAGTGTTTTTTCCGGTAAGATTTCCTCTGCACTTCGTTCAAACGCGCTTCAAACGTCAAGGTTATTATTCGATATAGATGATCACGTGGTCTACGACCTTTACATGGTTTAAATTAAAAAAAATGTTGTTGCTTTCGATTACGATACTTCATTTGAGAGCGGATTTATTATTAAGCAAAAAAGATGTGTATTTAACATAGAATTGATCTTTTTATCGACATGATTAAATAGAGAAAGGGTGAGTCAGATGCATTTACTGTCTATACAGGAGAACTTGGTACCTTCTCGAAATGTCATTTCAAAGCGAAGCTAGAGCGTTTTAATTGGATAATATCGTTTTTCTGTGGCTGAAAACTCCGCCTACTTGGACAATAATTTATTTTGCGGCGAAGGTAGTACAGTAATTGTAGATTTTTCGGGGAAGCGCCTATCGACTTGATCATTTTTAAGCACCTCCTACCTCAGCGGACGTCCAGATAGAAGAAAGAGCGAGAATATGTCCTTGTTACTTAAACGTTTAATTTGCAGAAAATAATGGTCTGCTAGAAATTTAAGCACCCGGGCGAGGATTTAAAGCGCAACATACGTTTCCGGAGACGTTCAAGTAACACTTTATATGATAAACATCACATTAAAAGAAAAAACAGAAGCAGTTCAGATGATGTACTCAAAACCGTTCAGACGATGTACTCAAACAAAAACCTTTCAGACGATGTACTATTTTCCAAACTCCTCGCCACAGATCTTAAAAAGCTTAAAGAACGTGCAAAACTTTGTACGAAATATTCTAAGCATGTTATAACGCAAAAAAATGTTGTATTTTTTCGTTGTTTGTCATCTTGAATAGCAAACACGTCAAAATAAAGTGTGTTCAGACGATGTACAATTTTCATTGTTTATTGTTCCTGAATGTTTGAGAAAACTAAAGAAATCTAAGAAAAACGACAATAACCGGAGAACATAAGGTAACTAAGCGGGTACTTTGCGCATAGTTAGCATTTATTTTGATATTATAAAATATGAGAATACCGGTACCTTGATTTTCGTCATTAAGCGAGAGCTTGTTCCGCCATTTTGTGCGTACGATGTACTTTTGTGATCACGTTATTCCCCGCAGTGTGATTTTGACCAATCGGAAAAAGATAATGATAAAAGATCGTTATCTGAAACTATACCAATAGAATTCCTTGAACTGCTTGGTCTGGATATAGGTGGCAAGTCCCCGTCAGAGAGTATCTCATTGAATTCTTCATCATCCTCAAACTCATCAATAAAATCATCCTTTGTTGCATCAACTGTGCAGTTAGCAGATGGTCCAAACGTGTCAGTTGTAGAAAAGTTACACAAACTACCTGCATGTGCAGCAGAACTTGATTTCGGTTTACTAGGCATTGTGGAAATCTTATAGTCAAACTGAAAGTCTGACTGTTCAGCCATGTTCATGTTCATCACTTCATCTACGCTGTCAAACATGTCCGGTTCAAACTGGTCCATCGGCTCCTGGCCAGTTGTTCTGTTGTGGGGCAAAGCAGGTGAGCCATTCAGACAGTTGCTGTTGAACGAGGAATCAGTCGGTGCTTGATATTGAAACTGATGTTTCTTATGGGACAGAATGGCCGGTGTTGACATTGCTTTTGGAAATGACACTGGCGTAGACATAGTGCTTGAATTGTTTGAAGCATTCAATGATTGACGACTGAATCGGGACATGAAGTTTACATGAGTTTGAGTAAGCACGGCATCATCTTCAAAGAAACTTTCACCACAGGGTATTGGCGACCCTAACTTGGAGTTGTTTGTTACAGACACATTGTTGATAGGGTTCTTGTTTAAAATGTGAGATTTCTGATGAGAATTAATGGACTGAGGACCAGAAGTGGACTGAGAAATGGCAGGACTATCATCACTGGCTTGTTTGGCAATGCCTTTTGAAGTGGAATCCCCTGTTTTACCAACATCACTTGCTGTAGAGTTTGAGATAGTTATTTTGTCCATGAGATTTCTTCCATTGGCCCGGGACTTGATATCAGCTCTAAAATGAAATTAACATTCAATTAACAATATCTTGCTCTTATTGATGTGTTTTTGGAATAAAATTCCAAATCACCCATATTAAGGTATTAATAATTATTACTGTAAAAATTATAAAATATAAGCTATACAATGCATTATATACCAGTAGTATGATAAAGATACCAGCTTTTGAAATGTTTTACAATATCTTACAATAACATCATACTAATCTACAACAAGAGTGCCAAACTGTCACAAGATACGCCCGTTCGAAGGTTTTGGACACCATGCTCAATGCTTGAAATGCACTAAGTGACCTCAAGACCTAGTTATTGACTTGGCATGACCCATATTTGAACTTGACCTAGATATCATTTAGATGTAACATCTGACTAAATTTGGTGAAGATCAGATGAAAACTACTTCAATTAGAGAGCGGACACCATGCTAAATGCTTTAAATGCACCATGTGACCTCGTTTTTGACCGGGCATGACCCATATTCGAACTTGACCTACATATCATCTAGACACAACTTGTAACCAAATTAGGTGAAGATCAGATGAAAACTACTTCAATTAGAGAGCGGACACCATGCTAAATGCTTGAAATGCACTAAGTAACCTCGTGACCTAGTTTTTGACCCGGCATGACCCATATTTAAACCTGACCTACATATCATATAGACACAACTTTTGACCAAATTTGGTGAAGATCGGGTGAAAACTACTTCATTTAGAGAGCGGACACCATGAAATCCTTGAAATGCACTAAGTGACCCCATGACCTAGTTTTTGACCCGGCATGACCCATATTCCAACTTGGCCTAGATATTGTCTAGACTCAACTTCTGAGCAAGTTTGGTGAAGATCGGATGAAAACTATTTGAATTAGAGTCCGGACAAAGTGGCGCCGTTGAAAATGCACTAATTGACCCTATGACCTAGTTTTTGACCCGGCATGACCCATATTCGAACTTGGCCTATATATCAACTAGATGCAACTGCTGACCAAGTTTGGTGAAGATCGGATGAATACAATTTGAAATAGAGTCCGGACAAAGTGGCCCCTTTGAAAATGCACTTATTGACCCTATGACCTAGTTTTTGACCCGGCATGACCCATATTCGAACTTGGCCTAGATATCAACTAGATGCAACTGCTGACCAAGTTTGGTGAAGATCGGATGAATACAATTTGAATTAGAGTCCGGACAAAGTGATGCCTTCCGCCCGCCGCCCGCCAAGGGGTTTCACATAATACGTCCCGTATTTTATACGGGCGTATAAAAAGCAAGACAGTCTAACACATGATCTGAGAGATGACTAGAGCTTATCACAGCAGTGATGAATAACCCTTAATGTGGTAAGAAGTAAAAAGTGTAGTAATCATGTTACATATTTTATAAATTCTAATTTGCAGGTGCACAACTTTAGCCATTATAAAGATAAAGATAATGAAAATTGAACATGCACAACTTCATAGCATAAGGAACAATTCATGAAAGTTTAAACATTGTATGCTGAAAAGTATAGAGGTAATTATAAGTATCAGTAATTTCTCTGAAGAGTTTGTATCCATAATGATTCCAGTATACCCCCTATACTTTGCAGTGGGTTTTAATAGTGTCATGTTCTGAGAAAACTGGGCAAATGCTTGTGTGTAAATTGTCATCCTAGATTAGCCTGTGCAGTCCACACAGGCTAATCAGGGACGACAATTTCCGCTTTTATGGAATTTTTCGTTTTAATGATGTCTCTTCTTGGCGAAAATCCAGTTTAGGCAGAAAGTGTCGTCCGGGATTAGCCTGTGCACACTGCACAGGCTAATCTGGGATGACACTTTACGCACAAGCATTTTGCCCAGTTTTCTCAGAACATGACACAATATACAATGTAAACCAATGTTGACCACAGCAACCTACCTTTGCAGTAGCAGATCTTGCACAGAGCGGCTGTCAGCCTTGAAGCAGATCATGATGTCAGACATGGAGAGTTGACTGAGGTGGTCACAGATGCGGTCGGCCACTTTCAGCAGCTCATACTGCAGTTCCAGGGCCTTCATGTCGTCACAGGCTGATGTAGGTACCGCTGGTCTCCGCTCCATGGAGTCTGAACAAACATTATGTATGGTTCTCATGTAATGAATCCATCTTGATTTGATTCATCAATATATATATATATATATACAGTGTTTTTTTTCCTTCTTTGGACGGGTCCGGTAAACGGACACGTTCACAATGACCTTCGGACCCGTTCCCAAAATGAACCGGACCTCCCCCCCCCCCAAAAAAAAATACATAAATTGTGGATTGGATGGGTAGTGTATGTAAAAAAACAATTTATAATAAGCACTTTCATGTACACTTGACTGCCATAAGAGGGTTGTTTATTGTGTTGTTTTCTTTATACTTGATTGTTGATTTAATTTACAATAAAGAGAATTGAATCAGCAGGTTTCATAATGCACATCTTGTATTCAGCAATTTAAAAGGGTAAAATAATGCAACTAATAACAACACAATCTGTGTTCCGATAGCATGTTGTTGTTTGTGCAAGACTGTGAATAAAAGTTTATGTTGCTTTCCTGTGTCATTTAAAGCTGACAAAAGTTAATAAAAGTCATGCAATTGGAACAATTCACAACTTGATTTTTCCCAATTGGATGATTTCGCGACTCGTTTTTTCCCCCCAATTTGGTGATTTCACGACGTGAAAAATTCCCAATGGCATGGGAACCGGACCCGTTCCCAATTGGGTGAAAGAAATCCTTGTATATATAATGTGCTAAGACATTTAAAAAGCTAGAACTTGATTGTTTGGCTGACATTTTAGTGCGAACAGAGTAAACAAGCATGTTTATATTGAAATTAGTAAATTTTGTTTGGAGGTTCAGTAGTTTAGAAAAAATAGTGTTACTAGAACTCCATGAGTCAGAGGTTTTACCTGACCAGACATAAGTAAAGTATGATAACGGAGTAATTGGTGTAAGGATATCAAATGAACATTAACCTTCCTTTGATTACAATAAGCACTCGCCAAAAGTTCATTTCATCAAAACTTCTTAATTTAGTGTCAGCACCAACTGAAAGGGACGCTGACAAAGCAGCTGCCAAACATTACCCCCATATGTCATCTCTTCCAGCAACAAAAACGCGCAAGGATGCTGTGGATAGTGGATATGGTGTCTGCCTAGCAACCTGGAGGTCACAGGTTCGATCCCCACTGTGGCAGCGTTCTTAAGATCTCTCCAAAGACCCCAAGTACTGGTTCTACCCAGGAAACAGACGGTAGCGTCATAATAAGCTAAGGCTTTTGATGCAATATTTAAATTAACAACCAGAGATGTGTTTGTCAGAAACACAATGCGCCGCTTTGATTAAAAAAAAATACCTTTGACCTTGAAGGATGACCTTGACCTTTCACCACTCAAAATGTGCAGCTCCATGAGATACACATGCATGCCAAATATGAAGTTGCTATCTTCAATATTGCAAAAGTTATGAGCAAGGTTAAAGTTTTAAGACAGACAGACAGAATGACGGACAGAATGACAGACAGGCAAAAAACAATATACCCCCCTTTTTTTAAAAAAGAGAGAACTCTATAAATTAAACACAGAAAATTCTTTCAGAAGTGTAGATTAAGATCCCTCTAAGAGGCTATGTCAAATGTGGCCCTGACCTTGCTGCACACCTCTGGTGACCATGGAGCCTGAGGTGGGAGGCCTGGTCTTGTCTATCATGTAGTCCTCTGGGAAATCCAGTGTCCGACGCTTCTTGCTCTGAGGGGCCGATACTTCATATCTGCCATCACTCCTGGAGGCCTGGTCAAACATATACAGGGTTTTCTATGAAATATGGATTTATTCTGTTTCACTGCATAAAAATAACCAGTGATTACTAAAAAATAAGTACCTTTATTTTTAATGACTGAATTTACATAGCGTTTGTCGTAAAGTGTGATTTTTTTCCAGTAGACAGGGTTAACATATACTGAGTCTCCTTTCAAAAATGGAGTTATTTAGGATGACTTTTGCAATGTTAAAAAGACTAAAACAGTTAATACCTCCTTTTTAGAAGAGCTCTTTTTGAAAGATGGAGAATCTACAAATACATGAAAAACACACATCATTTTTACCTCTGTAACAAAATAATGAACTTAGTTTACTAGCTGGGAGAAATACTTGTTTGCAAGGATTCGTGTTTTTTTATCTATCTGTTCATTGTGCAAAAAGAACTATTTCTTACTTTCAAACATATGTGGCGTGTTCTGAGAAAACTGGACAAAATGCTTGTGCGTAAAGTGTCATCCCAGATTAGCCTGTGCAGTCCGCACAGGCTAATCAGGGAAGACACTTTCCGCCTAAACTGGATTTTTGCTAAGAAGAGACATCATTTAAACAAAAATTTCCATAAAAGCGGAAATTGTCGTCCCTGATAAGCCTGTGCGGACTGCACAGGCTAATCTGGGATGACAATTTACGCACAAGCATTTTGCGCAGTTTTCTCAGAACACGCCACATATATCAGCATTTCTGGATACAATAGTGCCCTTATCAGGATTTGGGAAAAGGATTATATTAATGATAAGCATTAGATGCAAAAAAGCTTCTAGTATGTTTGCAATAAATTTAAAATAATTTGATGGTGTTTGACTTTGTTTTACAGGAAGATATTCCAAGGGCTGCATTTTGACCACAGAATATGATGATTAGAGTTTGATAAACGGTATTACGAAATTTTTTATTTGCACCCAAATGCAGTAGAATGTGTTCCAATTTGTCACACTTAAACAGGAACATTAAGCTGTAGACGACTGAAATGTTCATAGTAATTGTTATTCACAGGAATATAGGAACATTCAATGCATAATGTACCTTGTCTGTGTGTCGTATGGCTGTGAAAATAACGCGTACAGTGAGCTAATTTATCATTTTATTTTCCTACTATCAAATGTGTTTCTTGTGCCATTGTTCACTGTGCTTGACATTATTTATCAAAATAAAAAGCCCACTGCAGACATGCATTAACCTATAATTTGTTATAATATACACATTTGTAATTCTTCTTAACCCTTAAAGTCACCACCTGGAATGTTGAAATCCTCAAGATCATCAAGCCCATCGTTGAAGGAGGAGAACATGTCAGGCTGGTTGTGTTCCCGCCCACTCGGCTCCAACTCGTCTGACTTCCTTTTCAGGCCCATGCCGGGCTGGGACACCTTCACTGGTGACCTGGGCATGTTACAAACTACTCGTGCACACTCTAGTATGTATTTTAGCACATAAAATACTTAGACAACATAATGCAACAGATACAGTACAGGCAGCGTGTACTTGGACAATAACGCGTGGTCGCGGTGTTCAATTTTCCGGATGGGTGACATTTCGCGGGGGGCGGACACGCTACTGACCGCGGTGTTCGGCGAACACCCGAAATCGCCGCGATTGCACGCTTTCGTTAACGGGAACACCCGTGATCACCGCGCAGCCACCGTAAACACCTGTCTGCGAGGGTCATTCACGCGTTTTAAATGTACATGTACACGTACAAAATAAAATCATATACTTCATGTACATGTAGATATTATGTGCACATTTATGCGTACTAAAACTCGGGCAGTACGTTAAGTCGGAAACTAAAACTAAGCGTTTAGATGATCAATACGATTAACTTTTATGGTGTTAATTGATACAATTGCCCTTTTTGTTCATCAAATCTTTAAATAGAAACATATGCCGAAATTCATTTGATAGTTTAGAGATATGGCGAACGTTTGTGATTTTTGCATTTCTATCACACTTTTATCGTCAACATTGACCAGAATTTGCATGAAATCGGAAATCTCGGGATTATCGGGTAATGGACAGAGACGGGAATTTTTGCATGTATGCGGTAATCGATTGTGATTGTTCGTAATCGTTGTTAATTTTTTAGACACCAAATGACACCTATAACATTCAAACGCACGGTAGATTCTTTCTGCAAATTGGTACCGACCTACGTTTATGTTCAATTATTTTATTTCTAGCGAACACGATGAACACCGCGGTAGATATTATGGGTCCGCGGTGATTCGCGGTGTCCACCTTATGGAAAACGGCCCCCGCGAATATTTGATCTGAACACCCATCGCGGGGGTCGTTTGGTAAGCGAACACCGTAAAATGAACACCGCGACGGGTGACGTTTGTCCAAGTACACGCTGCCTGTACTGTAA
>VMBQ01005828.1:37944-60742 GCA_007657795.1 Dreissena rostriformis | reverse complement strand
GTTCACTCAAACTTTGAAGACTTTTACTTGCCTCGCCTACCTTACATGATGAAGTTAAAACCAGCAACATACGTATATGTGTATGTATTAATAAAACAAATAAAACGAATTGAAAATATACACTTAATTGAAACTACTTAAAAACAATCCGATATTTCATGAATGTCGCCGCTGGGTTATTGCGTTATGAGTTACTTCATAAAATTATGTTTGTATTTCGCACTATTCAGCAATGAACATAAACAACGAGCAATTATAATTTTGAATTATCACACACATTAAAAATCGCCACCGTACATCGAAAACCGCGTGAGGAATATTTGGTCATATTCTAGGAGACGAAAAAACGTATTATCCACTTAAATTGAAGTAATGCTATGCCAGAAGTTTTGTATCATTGTATACGCGGTTAAGGAATTCACATTGTTTAAGTCTCAAAACCAGTTATCTATAACCATATGTAGTTTGGCAGCAACATTTTCACCAATGGTTGTACAGGATGTTTTCACTGACCATAACTATAACTTCTGATTGGATATCAAATCTAGAAATGTATCATTAAGTTGCAATCAGAAAAAATCGCGCCAAAATTGACTTAATCATTTTTTTCAGACAACAGCGAAACAACTACAACTCTTTAACCAATACAAAAATAACTGCAAAATGGGAATGGCTAAAGATTTGTGACCGTATGTAAAAATGACGAGGAAATTTCGTAGACATTTGAAACAAAGTTCACTAAACAATAAAACTAGCAACAACCAATAAACGTTATTTTCTTCCAGAAAAAGCCGTAAAAGAACAAAACCCAACAACATAACGAACAAGTTACAAGCACTACAAACACGTAAATGTAAACAAGGCTATGATTCTATTGCACGCCATACAGGAGGCCCCTACCGGTCGGGTGAAAACCCATATACATAAAAAAATGCATTACCTTCAAACTGCCCTTTTTATGCACAATTTTTATATTTCATAATGAAATCAAATATTCATTCAGCACAACTTACTTTTTTATCATTTACCAGTCGATTGGCCTGTTATTTATGTCTATACTAATTACCATTATTGTTTCTGAAGTACCTGTCGATGAATTGCAATATTTCGTTTTATTATAGTTTAGTAACAGACGCCTGACATTTGCAGATATTAAGGGTCGCTTATAATCCTCTCATCACTTTCATACGTATTCCAAGTTTCATGATCATATTCTATGTACATGTGCATCCATAAACCAACCACACGAAAAACATAAAAATAAAAAATATTGAAAAGGATTTTTAACACAACTGCCAATGCATGTAGAGTGTTGTCTGAACTAACCAAAAATCCCCTTGTCTCTTTTTGTGAAATGAAATATTAAAACATTTTGTTAGGTAGAGGTTGGGAAATAACAATGTCAAGTTTTATTCTATTTAACTTATAGTGTCTGGACCTTTGGTGGAAACGGAAAGGTCTTGCATAATCCCCACATGGTAATTTATATGTGTTTTAAGTTTCGTCTTATGATCTGCATTACCTCCTGAGAAATCGCAAGATCCAGTTTAATCATTGGTACTGTTTAGTTATTTCAGCGTTTTGTCGACGAACAGCCATACGGACGGATGAACATTGAAGAAAGTGACAGACCTATAGTGTATGTGTTTACCAACTTTCATAACAATATGTTACGTACCTTTTTTATCAATTTTTAGTTGCGTTCTATTTTTTTTAGCAGCGACGTCCTTTGACCTCTGTTAAAAAAGGGGTCGTGCATAATTCTCACATCGCCCTTTATAAGTATTCCATGTTTCATCAAAGTATATTACGTACTTATAGAAATCTCACGAACAAATTAAAGTCGAACTAACGGAGAGATATAACGGACCCGTAAACCTACAGGGACTAATATAGGGTGATGAATGTTGCACGTGAATTATGAAAAATAGAAGTATAAATACCTGTGTCCCTTGTAGCGTATGCGCAACCATAAACGACATACTGGAATATGGATTTTATCAACATCACATAACACGAACATGGAAAAATCTTTTCTGTTAAGATATATATGATTATTAAAAATGTTTGTTCTACGAGCACGCTACAATTAACTGAATGTATATGACTGCATGAAATAAAAATGCATGTTATCAATTAATAAGGTTATCAAGCAAGCATCGAATTAAGGAGTGCCCGCTCAAAGACAGTTTTCTAGCGTACACCGGAACCCATTATGCGGCTAGGGCAGATTATAGACGACCGGTAAAGCTCTGCTGTGTGTTTTCATTTATATTACATATCGTTCGATTGTGTTCTTTAACATAAATTTATTACCGAACCAGCTTTCCGTACTTTTATTTTCATTCAATTTATTACGCCATTTATGACGAATTTCGTGTAAGGTAATTTCTGTGACGAAACACACCAGTTTTGCTAGACTCTCTGGATTTTACGGACGACAATTCGGACGTGTGGGTTTGTTTAACAATAAATTATTTTTTTGAAGTATCGAACGAATCCAAAACGTATTTCGGATTGTATGTCTGTCATGCATAATTGGAAACTTCAATAGGAATAAAAAAGATCGCTCCGACGCGAATTCGTAAATCGTTGGTCAGAATGGTAAGCATTCGATACAAACGTTTCTAACACATAGAGTGGTGTAAGGATACAAGTTGTCATTGAGGTAAGAGTGTCGGTTACTAAATTGTGTGTTTTGATGACTCTTGTTAAATTTCAAAGAGTGTCATTAATCTAATCTACAGTACGGTTTCAGTTGCAATCGATAGTTAAATTATTCCACTTGTTCGCTACGTTTTATTAGCATTATTTTCAATTCTTTCGAAGATGTGTGACTTCATTTTATTTATCAAAGTTTGGCCAATACTGAATGTGGACGCCATTTTGTTCAGTTGATGTCGCGCGATTCGATTCTTTTCAGATATAAAATCGGCCCGGCTAAGCGTGTCAATATAAATTATATTGGCCCGCCAGATATGAATAACGGCCCGCTCGCGACGTCATGTTGTAACTATTTATAGTAACGGTATGTAATATATATGGTATAATCCTAAAACAATCATTTATTAGGGGTGGGTAATTGTTTTTATGAATTGCAATTCTCCTCATTGACATCTTTACACCCATGGAGCTTCATATTGAAATCTTGTGGCGTATCTGAGATATAGTTCTGAAAAATTACATTATAAAAAAACAACAAAGGGTAATAACTCTTATTTAAGAACGTGTAGGGTTATGGTTCTTGTCGATGGTACTTCTTCCCATTGATTTCTTCACACACATGACGTTTCATGTTGAAATCTTGTATCGTATCTGAGATATAGCCCTGAAAAGTTACATCATACAAAAACAACAAAGGGCAATTACTCTAATTTAAGAAAGTAAAGAGTTATGGTTCTTAAGCATGGCACTTTTCCTTATTGATATCAATACACCCCTGCAGTTTTATGTTGACGTCTTGTATGGTATCTGAGCAATAGCCCTGAAAAGTTAAATCATACAAAAAAGAGCAATAACTCTTATTTAAGAAAGTGTTGGGTTATGGTTCTTGAGCACGGCACTTCTCCTCATTGATATATATACACCCGTGAAGTTTCATGTTGATATCTTATATAGTTTCTGAGATATAGCCCAGAAAATTGTGTCGCGTTCTGAGAAATCTTGGCAAAATGCATGTGCGTAAAGTGTCGTCCCAGATTAGCCTGTGCAGTCCGCAAAGGCTAATCCGGGACGACACTTTCCACCTAAACTGGATTTTCGCTTAGAAGAGACATCATTTAAACGAAAAATTCCATAAAAGCGGAAACATTCGTCCCTGATTAGTCTGTGCGGAACGCACATGCTAATCTGGGATGACAATTTACGCACAAGCATTATTCCCAGTTCTCAGAACACGACACATATATCCCTCCGCCTTTTGCGGGGGATAACAAACTTTATATTGAGCAAAACATGGAACACCAACAAAATTGTTTTCCTTGGCATGCGTGTCACTGCAGTTGGTAATCCTTTCCCAAACACGTGACCGACTTTGTACACCGTACCATATGTGTCGATATGCGCATGCGCGATGGCCATGTCAACAGTTATCAGCTTTTTTTAGATCAAGCTGCAACAATACGTATATATTTTAAGATATTCCTGATCCAATGTGCCTGGACTCATCAATTGTTACAGTAGTAATTCTATTAAATTACATAATTACGATCGGTCGGCTTAGGTTTCGCTACAGGTTGTTCAGCAACATTTGAGATACATGTTTAAAGTTTAAACAAGATATGTGTACATAGGGCACAGATGCCCCCTCATTCAACTTTTGTCTAATAAACGCCACATACGTAACAAAACTCAGCCTTGATTTGGAAGTCATGCAGGTAGATTCACACACCCAAAATCAGGTAAGTATCTGAAATTGTTTCTGAACACAATCTGGAAAAGTGTTATTTTAGAGAAAATTGTTAAGTTCAAGGCCCGCAACTTCGTCCAAAATCAATGGACCGGAACAAAACTCGAACTTCATTTGTAAATGCTGTAGGTAGACTCACATGCCACAAATAAGGTCATTATATTAAAGCGTTTAGGAAAATAAATCTCCTGAAACGGAATGCCGGACGAACGGACGGACAGTCCGATTGCTATATGCTACCCTAACGGAGGCATAAAAAATACCAATAGTTTGAATCAATATTGTCACATGAATTAAATTACGTGGAAATATTATGTGATGTTGATTTGTGGGTCAATTACAAACTACATATTTTGTATGTTTTAAAACGGAACATGATAATATCAAGCCATTTGGGGGATATTGATTCAGTGTTCAGGATAGGCAAGTATTCCTGTTGATTTGCTGTTAAAAATGAAAAATGATACTCTCACGGTTATCAAAAAAGGAAACTCATCGTGTGGTGTTGATTATTTGAGCCACGTTCTGGGAAAACTGGGCTTAATATATGTGCGTAAAGCGTCGTCCCAGATTAGCCTGTGCGGTCCGAACAGGCTAATCAGGGACGACACTTTCCGATTAAACTGGATTTTCGTTTAGAAGAGACTTCATACACACAGAAAATCCATAAAAAACGGAAAGTGTCGTTCATGATAAGCCTGTGCGAACTGCACAGGCTTATCTGGGACGACACTTTACGAAAACGCATTATGCCAAGTTTTCCCAGAACTTAGCTCATTTGAACATAGTGATGCATCCATTAGCCTTGCATACCTTTTCCTTTCGGTCCAGTGTATCAGGATCGATCTGGTTCCAATATCTGGATTCCGTCGCGGCGTTGACTTTGTCGTGGAAAGGTATAACGTTCACAGACGTGTTGTCCGTCATATCTCGAGCCGGAAAGAACGTGAGGAACCTATGAAAGCAAACGAAGATTTGAGTCACGCTCTGGAAAAACTGGGTTTAATACATTTGCAGAAAGTGTCGTCCCAGATTAGCCTGTGCAGTCGGCACATGCTTATTAGGGACGACACTTTCCGCTTTTGTGGAAATTTTCGTTAACAAAAAGTCCATACTAAACGAAAATTATGTCTAGGCGGATAGTGGCGTCCCTGATAACCATGTGGGGATTGCACAGGCTAATCTTTGACGACACTTTACGCTCATGCATTAAACCCCTTTTTCCCAGAGTGCGACAAATTTGTTAAAATTGTATTAACATATCAACGTTTGTAGATGAATGTTATATATGAAATCAAAACGTGAGATAAAGATAAGTGTTATATAAAACAAATAACATTATACAAATAAATTGAAAGGACATAATTGAGCATAGCAAAGGAGAGAGCGAAATTGGTTACGAAAAGATCATCTATATAAATATACAGAACAAGACGCATACAAAAGATATGTTCAGCATGACATAAATTAAAAGGCAAATTATTTGTAGAAAAGGGTAAATGGAGAAATAAACCTATACACTATTATTATTGTATGATGCTTTATTATGCTTTTGCAATCAACTGATCATACAACTCATAAAATAACTATTTTTAAAGAATATGTTTTATCAAGCATTGGTAAAAGTGACGTGTATGCGTAGACATACCTCTGGAATATGTTTTTGCAAGGGTCTGGAACCGCTGCAGTGCCGAATTCCCCAACGACTGGCGCCTTCGCCTTAGTAACCTTTTCATAGGTGTCGCTTTGCAGATATTTCGCTGATATTTTACTTCATCAGGAGCTTAGTTAAGATATAGAGGCAGATAGTTTATTTACATATGAGCCTTGCTCTGTGAAAATGGGTTTAATTTATAAGCGTTAAGTGTCGCCCCAGATTAGCCTGTGCAGTCCGCACATGCTTATTAGGGACAACATTCTCCGCCCAAACTGGATTTTCGCTAAGAATAGACCGCCCTCAAATGAAAAATACCCTCCAAGTGGAAAGTGTCGTCCCTGATTAGCCTGTACGGAGTGGACAGGCTAATCTGAGACGACACTTTACGCACATGCATTAAGCCCAGTTTTCCCAAAACAAGGCTCACATGGATCTTTATATGTGGATTTAATGTATTTCTTCAAAAGACTTTGACTCGCTAGGCTTGCTATATTTTATAAAACATACACAAATAATCGCTTACAAATAATAAACGGTCAGTATAAAGAAAGGCACTACGGGGGTAACCGTATTTAACAGAGTTTTAAATTGTATGGTTAAACAAGTATTTATGTTACAAACAATTCCTGTTAAGTATTGCAATGTTAAGGCAAAGTTAGTAGCCTCCCATAGCAGGATAATCCAGAATATTCTTGTTTTATTAGTTTAATGAGTTAATAATAAAAAAGTATCTATAAAAAATAGTTCAACTCTTTACCGTTTGTATTTACTCCCGATCATACACAATTCAGTGTGTGGATAGTGACTAATAATGACAATGAAGTGAAACAATTTAACCCATTTATGCCTAGTGGACTCTCCCATCCTTCAAAATTGGTTCAATTTATTTCCAAAATAAGAGAAGTCTAGTATATTTATTTCTGTATTTAAAATATTTCTTACAGAAATTCCTTTAAGCAAACAGCGCAGACCATGATAAGTCTGGGTCTACGATGTTTGCCTAGGCCTTTTTTCTAGACGCTAGGCATAAATGGGTTTATTCCACCATATTTGAACTAGTTAATACGAACGTTTTGCTAAAGGTCGCCGTGGCGTAAAAGATATGGTTTCCGTCCTGCGACCGAGAGGTCACGGGTTCGATCCCCAACGTAGATCCCCGATACACATTGAGTACTGGTTCAACCCAGGTAATGGATTCAAGAGTGTTTCAATAAGCCTGAGGTTTCAATGCAATCGAGCTAAAATATATAGGTTTAAATTAACGTTTTGTGACCTACCAATTCTGAAGTGCTGGGTCATGGCCAGTCCGCCAAACATATGGTTGTAGGTGTAGTTCCCGACCTCATACAACACCCCCTCCATTTCTGTACAGATCCCCGTGTAAATACGGCGGAATGGTACCTAAACCGATGTTAAAAACAAAAGGAGTTAAGTTAAAGCAGCCAGTCCACAGACATTTTAAAAAAATGAATACATTAATATTACTAACAGGTGACACAATTTATATAAATTCTACACACGATTAAAATACACTTATTTATCATTTGTTTTTTCTAGTCTTTCTATGCTCGCATCATTCTGATAAGTGTCGGATTAGCAACGCTAGTCGTGGAATATGTGGTAAATATATGCAAAAACCTAGTGCCAATGTGTTAAAAGTTTTATTTATGGCCTAGTGGTAACCAAACACAAATAAAATCTAGCTGCTTAGTTTTGTATTGTCGGATAATTTTTTTGATAAGCCATTGTTGATATTTTGAAAGTTTCTAATTAAATACATTACCTTTGAAATAACATTGCAATCCTTAAATGAATATAAGTTGTTTACCTTCCATAAAGGCAGGGAGGGGGGCTTGCGTATACGGGAGTTTACCGTATTTAAGTGAGGTAAGTTGGAACCTACTTCCAAGATGGCGTCGTTTTTGTGTTTTTCGTGAAGGAGTAGTGGATAGTTTAACCCGGTAAGCCACGTTGTATTTATATTTATTTTAAATGATTACGTCCTGTCTGCTCTACGGTGTTTGTGTTTCCCTCGGTTTTCTGTTTCAATATCGTAGACATTGGGATAAAAAAGTTATTGAAGGCAAACCGTCAACAAATCTGTTGTCTATTAAACCCGGTAATCTCCCGTATACTCATGCCCGTCCCTCCCCCTGAAAGGACGTTTGTTTAAAGTAGTTCAACTAGTATTGTATAATATCAGCGTATCATATTTGTGGAAGTTGTGTCATTTATTACCTGTAAAAACTAGAGTTTTCAAATAACAATAAAACTGTATTAACAAAGAAATATTGTGCTCAGTACCTTTTTTGTTTTCAAAATGTTGTTGTACTCACCGTAGCACCGCTGTATGCTTCTATAATGGCTTCTTGGAAAGTTCTCGTCGAGCGGGGTTCTCACTTCCGGAATCACGGATTTGAGCCGATTCGTCCCGAAATGCTTCGTACCACACTCCATCAGTCCTTTTTAAATGGCGCTGGTAACACCTTCATGATCTTTGTCGTCACCACAGGGGCAGAATCTTGATTCATCAGGAGGCGGTTTCCATTCAGGAATGTTGTAGGGACCTCAGTCTGGCCATGCCGACCAAGGAATACGAGTTTACATTCGTTAGTACAAACGAACCTTGTAGACGCTGGGGTGTTCGCACTTGCCTGCAAGAGTCTGAAATAGGGGATTTCTGTCTCGAATAGCAAATAGCCATTCGGAATCCTCCTAAGTGCCGTTTTCTGGAAGCTATCGAACTCCCTTAGGTCCCCCTGTGCACGAGGTGACACAACACCAGGACCGGACGGAATCTTCAACGTCACACCAACACTGGTGACCGGGGTATTTGTTACTTCAGGCGCAGGTTCAAAACCTGTGTCCAGCGGTAGAATTGGTACTTGTTCTATGATATGAGCTGGTGAAGGTATCTGGGAGCTGACTACCACTTGGCTCTCAACTAGCTCTGTTCTGACCTGTACCTCAGCGATGTTGAGGTACTGGTGAGTAACACGGCAGTAGATACTTCCGCAGGGGCTGAAGTATTAATGATCTTGGTGGCAACAGAGTCGCGCCCAGCTGATTTGGACCCGACGTTTTCAACTGCGTTTCCACTAGCTACTGTTACCTCAGCAGACGCTAAGCTACGAGTAGCGATATGAGCTGTTTTGCTACAAGATACACCGGATTTCAACCAAATACCCCCATGCAACTTTTACTGGAGACCGTTGTACCAAGTGCTGACCGACGTTTTGGTAGTATGTTACCCAGATTGCCCTTCAGCCACGAATCTGATTGGAGCAAGGCCGAGTTCACTTGCAAGTCCTTCATAAAACTGAAACGTTTCTGAGCCTTGGCAATTTCATACTGGGCTATAAGGGGTTGTTGAATCCGGTCAATGTTGTCTGTCTGGCTCGATAGTTTAATATGGAGTTTTAAGCGTTAAGACGTGTAGGGAAATTGCATACCGTCATACAATGCTCCTATCCACCAGGAACAAATAGCATTGAATTTAGTGACAATTGTAGAGCCACAACTTGATCATTGCCTTCTTGATGCCTTTCTTCTGACCTAACAGATTCAGCTCGGTTGTCATCTGTTAGCATGGTTTGCTTAGACTTTTCCCTCCTCTCTGTAGATAAGCCTTGCTGTGCGTATTCCTGACGGCTTCGGCATTCCTGGGTAGACAGCAGAACCTCGTTTTCATTCTCTGTGTAGTCAGGTGCATACCGACCTCCCAATTCTGTTTTCTTGAAAGAGACGTTTCAAATGAACCTCGTCTGTAACCGGCTCTTTTGCAGGCGAGTTCAGAGAACAGTCGGGTTTATCCCGACCGATAAGACTCTCATTGAACAAACGTCGAAGCCAAAGCCATGTGTTACTTGATTGTACGTCTTGCCCCGTTGTGTGGAAGTATTTCTTTGTTTGATTAAATCGTTACCTTAATCATAAACCGGGCTATTTAGCGCTGGGGTCGGGCTTCGCCCTCCTTGGTCGACCCGGAAGAGTTTAAATGTTAATCGTTTTCTTCCTTTCCCTCAACAAATTGAACACGTTTACTTTCGTCACTTGTGCGGCTTGGACAGTCTTTAATGAAATGATTTTCTTTGCAGTTGAAACACTGAAGTGTAGGAGGAGGTTTGTTCGGGGACGGCGATGCAGAGCGAGATTGTCTGTAAGGAAGGCGTTCGAGGATGGTATCGACAGAGTTCTTAATATGGCTAATATGTTGCTCTATCTTGTCCAGACGTTTTTCACATGCATCCAATCGAGTCAGTGTACTCTGAACAGTTTGGCTCTGTGGCTCCTCTTTCACTGCATATACGAAACAGCCTTGGCTTCTTTCGTGAACAGTTGTCTGACGAACATCGCGTTTGGCACGGCCATAAACAGCGGTGTGAGTGTGGACTGCCCACTTCACTTTATCCACTGCTGCCTCCATTGTAGATGGGCGAGCATTCGCTGCCACTTCACCGGCTTTCTTGTTAATGCAGCCATGACAAAAACGTAGAATTGCCTGGCTATACATATAATCTTCTGGAAGATCCCGGAAAGCTTGTGTGGCTAGTGTCATGATTCGATCTGCCCAATCATCAAGGTCCTCCTCGATATCTTGTCGAGCAGTGTTGAAGGCAATTGTAGCCCTTTCGGGGAGATCTTGATATCCAAAACGTTTCTCAAATTGCATGATTATGTCGAAGTACTCCATGGCATCATACTTCTCCACCAAATTTGCAAAGAAATCGCCGGCTTTGCAATTAAGGCACCAACATAAGTTATCTTTACAGTCCTCTGCTGACCAACGCTGAGCTTCTGCATATTTTGCGAATTTAACATAAAAAGCTCGCCAGTTTGACTTTTCATCGAAAGTCAGCGTCTTCGGTATATTGCCTAGTTTCTTCAGTTGCTGGTGCCTGTGACCTTGACCTTGATCATAATAGGCCGGATGACATGCAGGTGTTCGGTCGAAATGTCCGAACCTCCTCGCAGGACGCTGGTTCAAGAATCGTGTGAATATCCCGCAAAAGAATGCTTGATTTCCGGTGGGTAAGTTGATCGCATGTCATTGACAGGATATTCTACATCAGCGCCAGCTGATGTATATTCTTGGTTAAAGTATGGCTCGTCACGGCTTAAGAACCGATTCTTCGTGTTGACATTATCAGAGTCAGCGTATGCCATTTGAGGTCTCGCAGCAGTATGGTTATACGCGTCTTGTAAATTTGGACCTTGTAAACTTGATCGTTGGAAAGTGTCTGATAATTTATCCATTTCTTCATGGTGTGCAGTCGGCAATTCCCGACCATACGAAGTGAAATCGATCAGATCTAACAATACCCTTGACATCCTAATATATGGAATCATCGACAATTTTTCTTCGTCAATTGATCCCACCCTTTCCCGGTAATCAATAATTGCTTGGGCTGTACGGACCCCAATACCAGGCAGTGACCGTAGTTGTGTTTTAGAGGCTGTATTAAGTGGGACACGTGTCGATTTTCGATGGAACATGATTGTAATGGTGGGACGGGTGCAGGCGAAGACAAAACAATATATATTTATTTATTTTGAAATATTGAACTACTTACTAAAAATGTAATTCTCCTTTAAGGAATTATTATCTAAAAATGTAATGCCCATTTAAATAATAAATTTCAAAAAATGTAATGCCCCTTTAAAGAATTAATTTCTAACAATGTAATGCCCTTTTAAGTAGTGTCCAATGCCAATTAAACCTAAATGATGTATTAAATTAATTTCTAAAAATGTAATGTTCCTTTAAACAACTATTTTTTTTTAAATGTAATGCCCCATTAATAAACACAGTTCTCAGACCAGCTTATAATTAGTATTGCTAATGTGTAATAATAGATATAATAATAATAAGAAAATATTCAGAATTTTCGACAACCTCTAACTCTCATGAGAATTTTTCACAACCTGTAATTCTCGTGAACGATTTTCTTAGTCACAATTTTGATCAGCACGAAAGTGTTAATGGCCAAGAAAAATATGTTCGAGTTAAGCTCGCAGCGCCAATGTTGTACTCACCGTGGTACAAGAGTAGACCCGCAACAATCCTCCACCAACGGGACAGAGTGTGGCCAAGGAATAATCAGGATCCAACGACGAATAATGTCTTGACGACGTTTGCTGTATGCTTGTAAAATGGCTTCTTGGAAAGTTCTCATCGAACGGGGTTCTCACTTCCGGAATCAGGGATTTGAGCCGATTCGTCCCGAACCGCTTCGTACCACAATGTATGACAACAAGGCAGCAAAGGTACGCAAACAAGAATTCACGATCATGCCCACTCTGCACATACCAACCATTGCAATAGAGCCATATATTTATATTAACCCATTTATTCCTAGTGGACTCTCCCATCCTTCTAAATTGGATCAATTTATTAAACAAATTAGGGATGTCTAGTATATTTATTTCTATATTTAGAATATTTCTTACAGAAATTCCTTTAAGCAAACAGCGCAGAACCTGATGAGACGCCGCATCATGCGGCGTCTCATCTGGATCTTCGCTGTTTGCCAGGGCCTTTTTTTCTAGACGCTAGGCATAAATGGGTTAATTCGACCGACATGTGAACGAATAATTGTCTAAAACTACAAGAAACGAGTAAGTTCTTATCGTTGTGATGTTTCAAACATCAATTTGATGTTTTAATGTTTTATCAATATTTTCAAAGATTTTTTGTTAAATATTGCTATGTATCCTAGTGTTATGATTGCAAAATCAATCACATGAAAGTAAATATACTTCATTTCTTCATTGTATATGCATTATGCGATTTCCATGGTTTTAACAATATAACATATGAAACGTAGAAATGTATATGTAAATTGCATATCTGTTGATAATGCATTATCATATGCACGTTCAATAAAGTCATGTGCTCAAATTAAATAGCATACAGATATTAAGCGTAGATAAATATTTGATATATACATACTATACCAATTTAAATCAAAGCGCTGAAGGCACTGAAGTTGTTCGCTATTGAATAATCTGAGACGCAACTCAGTTTTTTAAAATTATTTTATAGCTTTTTATATCGCAAGTTTGAAATGAACACAACCCATTAAAATTTATGAAGAGTGTGTCTTAAAGCACAGGTCGATATGTGTTTTTTTTTCAAATCATTAATAAAAAAAGATAATTTAAGCTTCATTTTGGGTAAACAGGGCTTAATGCATATGCATTAATTGTCATCCCAGTACCAGAGACTCAATTTAAAAGATAAATACATTCCTCTGTAATTATGATGTTTTATTGTTGTGTTCCTAATTGCAAAGCTTCAGGATTTGATGAAAATATTTCAATGCACACATTCCCAGATGATGAAAAACAAAGAAAGGTAAGTTATTAATTATTTCTTTATCTAAAGACCAAATTTATGCGTAAGAAACACATATGTAGCATACTTCCTTTAAGGTTCAGAACATATATAAGCTATAAATTACAAGAAAAGTTAGTATTAAAACTAAAAATCAATAAATGCTTAAACAGGTCTTTTCACATTTATTAAATTATATTCTTAGGATGTAGAATTTTAATGCTATCATTTCAGATCTGGAAAGACAGGATCCGGAGAAAACAAAAAGCCTCATGAATGTAACTTTCTATCAAAAAGTTGTACCCCTTATCAAATGCTCTATTTTTTCTATTTTCTTTTATACAATCTGAAATTTGTATTATCAAAAACTTAGGAATTGCATTCAGTTTTTTAGTCCAATTCAAAGATTATGTACTTGTGGCCATTTTTAACTCTTGATTGTATGTGTGAAAACTATATTCTATAAACAGGGTCTTGGCCTGAAGATGGTAAATTCTGCATGCATGTGTGATAATGTGGTGTTAAGTGATTATTTATTACCGTTGCTGATAAGCATGGCCAATTGTTGATAATACCTCTTAACCCCATTTAACAGTTGTAAAACTAGTTATGTAGTGTATTGGAGAGATGCTCCTCTCATGTTTACCTGTTTCGCTGGCGCGGGAACATTGTCGATACCGAGATATACAAGCAGATGCGGTGGTTATCGTTCTAAGCGTAGTAGAGCAGACGCTCCTAGCGTCATTCGTCGTCTGCATACTTTTACTGCATGTAGTGCTGTCGCTCATGCAAAGCGTGCGCTCTCATTGGCCAATATCGATTGTCCAATACAACGACACTGCGCCTAGCGAAGTTAAACAGCAGACTGACTTGCAAAACTCCCTCTACATTATTTGCTCGCTAGCGCGAACAACTAAAAACTAGGATGTCGAGGCTACTTTTACATTTTATAGCTGTGAAATAGTGCATATATATAGCATTTTCGAGTTTTGAATAAATGTATCAATATCAAAATAATGCATGCTTTCGAGTGTATTACTGGAGAAACTCAGATTGATCGTATATAATTCCAGAGAGCTAAATGATTATTTCCTTTTAATTAGATATATTTAGAGAAATGATTTCTTTTTTGATGTATTCTTAATCACTTCAACATTATCAATAATAATACAAAAAAAAATGTTACATTGTAATCGCATACACGATATCAGTTTAAATAGTATATTTTGCAAATATTGCTTGACATTTGCGAGACTGAACCTAGTGAGATGTTATCGCAAGGTGAAACATCTGCCTGGTAAATGTATTAAACGCATTACCATGTTAACATATAGTGCTGAATTATTTTACCATCCATCTCCTTTTCGGTACTGCGGGTCAGTCAACTTCGCTATCTTACAAAGTGAGATAACATTAGACAGCATGATAAATAGATCCTTAACGACATTGTTATATCCATACGAACAATATATCTCTCGCAAACGTTTTATAAAGTGTGGTTTAACTTAATATATGTAACCAGTCGTGCTATTTTAAACAAAAAAACAACATTTTATATCTACGATAATAAATATAGCTATAGATGTTTTGATTCATTGTTCTAATTAAAAGCCTCATATATCGGGGGTGTATTCTTCCTTATAGTTAAGAAACGGTCGAACTGACATTCAAACTACCAGGAAATCTGGATTGGGCGTGATATACAGAATTTGTTGGTATGACAGGTTATCATTTCCCTTTTCAGGAAGTTATTTAATAAGTACAAGTCGCAATACATATTTGGTTTTGGGTTGTTAATAATACTTAAGGGGTTGCATCTTATGGCATGGACTTCTCTAATGGTAAATGCCACTTGTATATACATGTGACGTTCTCTTTCAACCGATTAAATCTCTTTATTGTCATTAGAACGGAACGTTCGAACGGACGTTTTTCCACGAATGAACCATTAAATTTACTTTCAGTTTCTAAAATATTTTATCCTATATTTTTCGTTAACCAATTTATGCCTAGCGTCTAGAAAAAAGGCCTTGGCAAAAAGCGTAGACCGAGATGAGACGCCGCATGATGCGGCGTCTCATCTGGGTCTGCGCTGTTTGCTTAAAGGAATTTCTGTAAGAAATATTCTAAATATAGAAATAAATATACTAGACATCCCTAATTTTGGAAATAAATTGATCCAATTTAGAAGGGTGGGAGAGTCCACTAGGCATAAATGGGTTAATTAAACTATAAGCATAAGAGAATTACGATCATATTTGTTCTTAATCAATATAACACTAGACTTTACGGAAATACCGCCATTCTTAGATCACGAAATAATTGAACTGTTTACAACAATACGCCAAATAGGATTTACACAAGAAGCTCGCTACATAAATGACAATATGTGGCGTGTTCTGAGAAACTGGGCAAAATGCTTGTGCGTAAATTGTCATCCCAGATTCAGATTAATCAGGGACGACAATTTCCGCTTTTATGGAATTTTCTGTTTAAATGATGTCTCTTCTTAGCGAAAATCCAGTTTAGGCGGAAAGTGTCGTCCCGGATTAGCCTTTGCGGACTGCACAGGCCAATCTGGGATGACATTTTACGCACAAGCATTTTGCCCAGTTTTTTCAGAACACGCCACATATGGCGATAACATATATGAAATAAGACAGATCTAGTGTCGGTCAACAGTAATTGTTAGGTATTCCTTTCAAGGACGGAATTCAATTACCCAGAAAAATATTTGCTTACAAAATGCCGACAACTGATAGAGATGATGAATTTCAGAGCGCATAAGCCGCCAGCGTCTAATTGAAAGTACGACATAATTACACAACGATGATAAACGCTGTGAGATTCTTATCGCATTCCGGTTTCCTTCCGATGTATTGTTGTAGTATTTTGTAAAGTGATATTGGCAGGAAAAAGAACGATATTGCATACTGAAACATAAACATTGAAATTACATTTTTGACTTTTAATATTTACTGTTCAGGTTCCTTTAATGTTTTTTTTTATAGTGGCATTTATTTGCAAACAAAAATGTATTATCATAATTATGTCCCCAGTACGCCTACTTACATTTCTAAGGCAACACTACCATTTATCGTAATTGCTTAATTTATTCGATAAGTTATACGAAGAAAATGCATTAAAAATGCATTAAAATACACAATTTTGTTGTTCGAAAATAAATAAAAACGAACACAATTGCATATAAAAGCGAAATACAATTAAACTTTTAACAAAAGCCCATGGTCTGTATAAGCTCGTTACTGGTACTTTTATGTACCTTTGTTTCATCAAAATGATTTCTATATCAAATGAAGTATACAGGCACATTACAAATGATAGTATTTTTTCCTCTCAGGTTATTGTCATGGCCCGAATTAAGAACGCTATATTCACGAATCTGACATGTGTTTTACCCCAAGTGTTGGCTCATGATTTTCATTAAAACTATTGACTACGATAAACAACAAACATATTATATTATTGGAAACCGTAAGAACGAGTAAGACAGTGTATGCCTTAAGGACCAGGTTTCTTTTGGCGATTTACCTCTTGTTTCTCGAAATCAATTTGCACGAAGTCAAACCATCTAAACAATCCGATTATTGACGAGGACGCGAGGAACATACAAATACAGAAGATACCGTTTAATTGATTACTCTATTCTCATGTGCGTCTATTCCACTGTAATCATTTATAAACGAGTTCGTTGTGTAACATCACCAACTACATGGACATGAGAAAGTTCAAGGTAGGGTAGGACATCTTGAACATATACGCAAACTAGTATTTATATGTGTTGCTTTTGCAGTTATTATACTATTGATATCAGTCGGTATACACTTTATATAACATGTTGCAAACTAAGAACACGATAAGAGGCATTTATTTGCATTACCTCGTTAATGTTTTATCAATCGCAGCGGAAATACGGTCACTTTTCGTTTCATTATATTTGTGTACACAATTTTCGCAATGAATCTATCGAAATAACCAGGAACATAACATCAAGGACTTAAAATGAGCCAGCAAGCGATACCAACATGTAGCATTAACGTGATAACTATCATTATTTTAATTTGTCCATGTCTCTGCTAGTCTGTTTCGCTATAATTATTTGTAGCATTTGGAAGTAGTCTTGTTTGAAAAAGACCATTGCAATTACAAAAATAAGAACCACCAGTGCCTAACGGCTCATTAACCCATTTATGCCTAGTGGAATCTTCCATCCTTCTAAATTGGATCAATTTATTTACAAAATTAAGAATGTTTAGTATATTTATTTCTATATTTAGAATATTTCTTACAGAAATTCCTTTAGGAAAACAGCGCAGACCCTGATGAGACGCCGCATCATGCGGCGTCTCGTCTGGGTCTACGCTGTTTGCCAAGGCCTTTTTTCTAGACGCTAGGCATAAATGGGTTAACGATCAGTGGAATTCTAATTGCAGTATCCATTTATTTATTTATGTATCTTCCGCCGAAAAATGTTTTAAAATGTGTTGTTTTGCTTTTCGGATTTTACAATTAATTTAGTCATATCAAGGCGGTCAGCGTTTAAATAAAAATAGCACACAGTATTTGTTTAAAACAAATTCGCTAAAAACATGACATTTGTCTCTGTAATGGACTTAAGTAATTTGTAACACCATGTTTAGTTGTATACCACGCTTAAGCAGACGTTCAATATGTTGTGGCAGTAATCATTTCATGAAACCAATATGTTGTAAAAATACAACATAACCCCAGCGACGAATTTGACACACAACGCATATATTTGTTTTCTACACATGTGTATACCAATCTTATATAATCTACATAAACGTTAATACAAATCAAATAACACTAAATAGTGATGTTCACTTGATACTAAATGAATTAAACCGATCTGAGCTTATCACGATGGCAAAATATATCATATATTGGAGTGTTGCCTTAAACATTAATACTTTACATTTCGTGCAAGCCTTACATTGCTTCTGTGTTTAACATTGCGTTACTGTATTTGTCTGTGATTCGGGGAATTATGCCCATGCGTACCATTGATGCAATCCAAACATATGAACTCTATGATAAACTCAAATATATTTATCTAGACAATTTTCAAAAAGCATATGTTTTCCGAAACGTTTGTCATTTACAATAATAGTCTATGTTACTGTTACCACGTTGTTACAATTAGGTGAAGTGTCCAAATTAGCAATGACCAAGATGGTATCATATCTGACGTCTGTTACGTGTATGAAACGACCAATATCTTTTCCTAAACTTTATACTAAAATATGTGCCAAACGGAAGTTAATTGAGCTCTTATGAGTTAGAAGTTAAAACTTAGATATTAACTCTTGGACGTAATAAATTAAGAATATACGCAAACATTTAATATTTTTTTTTTATATAAACAAACTCATAGAGAAGTCACATTTGTTTATAGGATCATATTGAATTATGAATCACACTTGCTTTATTAAACAATGTTTAGTGACTTTTTGTTGCAATTACTAAAAAAATATGCCAGTATTGTAACTATACTAAATATATGAATAATGAAAATCCAAAACCATAATATTATAATTGTGTTAACGCCCGCTAGTCGTTTATGTAAGGCAAGATACCAATTTTCTGTATCATACAGGGCAAAACATCCATCTCCACGCTTAACCCTTTGAGCGCTGGAACCGGATTTTGAAGGCCTTTGCAAACAGTTTGGATCCAGATGAGACGCCACAGAACGTGGCGTCTCATCAGGATCCAAACTGTTTGCTATTCTGATAGTGGTCTTAGAAAAAAAATCGAAGAAAATGCTCAATTTAGAAATTCAGCAGACGACATTTTAGCAGACGACAAATTTCCCAGCATGCAAAGGGTTAAGCTTAAGATAAAAATGATTAAAACTTTGCGAATGTGAACGGTAAATGGAAGCAATGGGTGGTTCAGAATGTCATAACAACTTGGGGAGCCCAACATGAACAATTGTTCTTCAGAGATAAAAAAAAATACAGTTTGGAAACATTCCCTCAATTCGTTATTCGCAGCAATTAGCGGTTTTTACATTAGAAAACAGTAAAGTAATATTCGTGTGACATTGTCAACATATACTGAATACATCCAAATCAGCTCTGTACAATCTGTGTTTGAACAGCTTGCACAATTCACATAGATGTTGTTTTTTTGAACTGGGCATATTGATGTTAGTATCATTTCTGTTCCATTTAGTCGATGAGATAGATTTCAATTAAATTTAAGGTAACCAATACGTGTGTTGTTAAAAATACCCCTATCAGTTCTTGAACATTGGAACGAAATATTTGATGGAACAGCGGACGTTCGCGCCCATTTGCTTTCGCGTACAAAATTATGTGATTGTGTTAGTTAATGTTCTATACTTGTTAAATATTGTTAGATACTTAATTGTGTTTCTGAATGACGAAATCATGAAACTTTGGATGAACATTTTCGCCTTCATATTTTCTCGGAGCAAGACATAATATTTAATATAGTGTGTTGCAGACTCTAGTTTCATTCACTTAGCACATTATAAGATGACACAAAGCTATAATTTGCTCGCCATGAGTCATCAATGTTTATTGTTTGCAAATCTAGTATTCGAACCGTGCGATTACAGACGGATAAAGTATATATAGCTGAAGATTTATATGATTTACAAAAACAAAGCAAATTTGATGCGGATTTAGTTATTGATTATTATTTTGCATGATTAGAAATATAATATTTATAGTAAACATAGTTATTGGTTCAAACATTGTCAACAACATTAACATGTTTGTGCATATTAACAGTTGATATAACGTTTCATGGATTAAGAGACAAAAATAGATCTATGCTGCTAACGTAATAAGTTCATTAACGTTAGTTCTGTGCCATGCTGCTGTTAACTTAAGAGGAATATGCAATATAAATCAGGTATTTATCGATGCCTTTGGAAAAGGACCATTTTTTATCCTTGATTGTTACAGTTGTATGTAATATGGAGCATTTCGATGCAAGCTCTACCAAACCATGCGCAACAGTTTCTCCACTAAGCAATTCACATTTATGCGACATAATTAATATGTATGAGCATGTAATGCAAAATGCTGTATCTTGTCCTTGTTAATTATCTAGGGAATCTTAGTAATCATACATGCTAATTTGTATATACGGTTCTCCTAACAAACACACAACCGGATTAGATCGGTATTCACTACAAAGCTCTCGTGCTTGATATAGGATAAACGTGACGGACGTATTAAACGTGAGTTCGCTATCGCTGATTACGTTGTTTGTTCTCACAGTTCGCACGAGCCAAATCTACCGCGATAATCATTTTAACATAAAAGTAAATGAACTTATAACAAAAAAAGTCTGCATTTATAGTAAACAAGTTAAAAGGTTGTTTTTTCAGCATGATTTAAAAAACGCGGCAAATTGCCAATAAAATGCACCCTCGACAATATCCTTGCCATTACTATGTTTTTCCCCCTTTAATTCAGTTCAATTATTTCTCATAGCGATCAATAACCGAATTAATTAATATTCACGAACTGAAGAAAGGAGTATATTTTGCATTCTACTAAGCTGATTGGTTCATTATAGATGCCTTTCTTGTTTTCGGTATATAATAGTAGCCATAATTTATTTCTATTTTGCGCAAGGTCCATATTAAAATGTTTCGCTTTCATTTACGTCCCATGCATGTATTTTATATATTGTTGACATAATTCATTCTTAGATTGAGAATACATTTTGAGTGGACAATAGACGAAGCAGATACCAATTATACATTTATAAATAATTGACATTTACTGTTTACGTGTTTATTTTATACTGTTTTACATATGACTGAAGAGAGCAAAATATTCCACTTTATGTAAATTAATTTTATCTGCTTGAAACCTTCCAAAAAGTGCTACGAAAAATAAAAATGAATATACATTTATATTTACGACACAACATCAATGCTTGTGAGTTCCTTTGGCATTTTGTGATAACACGATACGCACAGCGATACGAAGTCAATCGATGCATTGGCGATGTCACTAGCGGGGTTACGTAGTTGCTAACAAAACTCCGATTAAATTTATTTTCCTAATGATTGTGTTTGAATGTCTTAAAGTCCATAAATTATCGAAGCAACCGTGTAATTTGCTCAACATGGCATTTGTACACATTGTTTGCAACAATCGTAGTTCATAAGTAGGATTAGAGACAGGACAATTATATGTTGCAGATTCTTGAAACAAAAACCCTAGTGTCTTTTGAAAGTAACTCAGTTGCCTAACATAACATTATGTTACATTAACATGATTTGCATGGAACAACATTGTTTTAACGAAAACTTGACCCAATTCACCTTTGAACGTATAAGTTATTATATGGAATTGTGTGTAGCGGTTAGCAAAACTAGCAACAAACTCCGTAACTGTTGTGTTTCAACTCATTAGAACTTGCTTTATAACTCCTTACCAATTTGACATTTAAAGAGGTATAGAAACTAAATCACTTATTTTTAAATCGTGCTGGGTATTTAATTTCGCTTATTATTTATTATATTCTATATTGTCGAAACAGTTGTATGAAAAATATAATATTAAACATAATTATAATTTTTAGATGTTCGAGAGTAAATTCGTCATGTTGTACATTGGTACAAAAGTCTAAACGATCTACAATACTTTCTTTATATAGTGCTTTTGAAATCAAAATCTGTATAATTCATATCAGGAAAATCGTCTTATTGAGAGCGATACGTAGCCATAATTATGCGAACTAAACCAATTATTTTGAAATATTTTACTTTCTTAGTTAGAATCTGGAAAGGTTTAGGGACTTGGATCATCCTCGTAAAACGTTTCCAGATTCTTACCAATTGAAAGATTTCGAAATAATTTGCTAATCTAAATGAGACGGCACGTAGCGAAAGGCTACCTTCAATGTAACATAATATAAATTGAGGTTAAAAGTAAAAACACTTCACTTTATTGTCTAAGTGGGCTTTCTCTCTACTTGCCAAAATTCATTAACGCAATTTGAAACACTTCGGCCAACTGTATAAAGAAGTGAAACTCCAGAAGCTGCAGCAGTATTGCATTTCTATCATACACACCTTCGTGGTCCTTCATTTATGGCAAGGAACCAATTGCCAAAACAGTACAGTACGGCACAAAACGAAACAACATATACACATAGTAGAAAAAAGCTGGAGCCACCGCCGTGGAACGGTCAATGCTAAGCACTGTGGGTTTAAACCGGTTATAGAGCGCTCAACCTCACACTTGGCCCAGCAATATTCATGATACATATAAGTGTAAATAAAATTTAACATCATAGCATTGCAACTCAAATTAAACAGTAATAAAAGGGAATTAAAACGCATTCAATTTAATTACTATTT
>VMBQ01005828.1:0-35495 GCA_007657795.1 Dreissena rostriformis | reverse complement strand
CGCAGTTATCAAAATCGATTGGAATAGGAAGTCTATACTTTTGGCCTCTGCGCAGTAATTTTTTTAGGTTTTTATTTTGAATTAAATTAAGATCGCCAGTAATAACATGACCTACTGGACTATATATATATTTTGAACTAGAACAATCACATGATGTAGGACAATTTTCTATTACATTATTATCTGTGGTAATAGCATTATAATTAAACACGATACTTCTAACAGGTTTACTATATTTATAGCAAATAAGTGGTGATTCGGCATTGCGGAAATAAGGAGGAATCAAGCGATGCACATTTTTATCATTGAATATTTTAGGAAGGTCAATTTAATCAAGACCTTTAATACAAAACTCAATTTTAATACGATTTCTTGTTTTGTTATGTGCACTTTCAACGAAAGGTTTAAGATAATAGTCAGTGTAAGATTCAATAATACAAGCACATTCATACAGTGGGTCAGATTGAAGTAAAATAAATTTACATTCCTTATCGATATGCGTCAAAGAAGAAACAGAAAGAGAGAAAAGTGCACTTAATAATTTATGTTTACCCCCATTTTGTAATAACGAATAGCAGTCATTTAAATAAAGCAGTCTTTTAAATTTACGTCTTAAGTTACCATTTTTCTTTTTGCCGCGTGAACGTTTATTTCTTAAACGTTAACTGAAAAGAGAAAAAGAATTTATACATTTATTTTTAGAAATATTTCCGACATTTAATATATTATCATTTAATCCAAGTGGGTAAGCTGTTTGTAAACTTTTAATCCATTCAAATTCCGATAGGCACCTTGCTTTAAATTGGTACTGATTTGAAGTACTATTATCAGAAATTAGTTGTTCAACAGGTTGAATAGAAATATTTTTTACGCTATGACCAGTTTTATTAAAGTGTTGGTAAATAAAGTTGTAAAATTTATTATTATTTTTAATTTTATAGAAATGCTCTCTAAAACGTGTTTTAAGTGATCTACCAGTCTGCCCAACGTATTGTGCAACACAATAAGGTACATTTCAAGTAACCACATACACTACATGTAAAATCTCATGAAACATCGGATTTAATGTTAACTGTAAATTTGCGGTTATTAACAGATGATAGAATAAATGAGGACCTGTTTAAATACTTGCAACATAAACACTTCCTGGAGTTGCACTTTTTTATTGTAGGATACCGACACATATATAAGGAGGTGTTGTGTGCAAGAAAAATATCCCCTCAAATACGAAACAACGCCATATTTAAATATTTTATAATTATGCGCTAAACCACATCACCTGTCATTAAAGGATTTTGAAATAACTAGGCACAAAACCTATTGTGCCCTTGTGCATCATGCGCATGGGCCACAACGCTACTTATGTTTTGATAGTACATATTAGTCAAAATTGAATCGAAAAAAAAATAATTTAGTAAAATATGCCGCTCAGCATTTATCGTTGAAGCATTTCAAAATAACAAATTTTTTGGTGTAATACTCGCAAGGCTTTTCTACATTGATGGCCATTCGTGATAATCACAATGCAGTTCTGATTTCCAATGCTGTATACCTTTCGTCCAGACCGTTATTGACTTTGAACACACGATAGCAGCTCACAAAGATCACGCTTGTTTTGCAATACACGCTATTCTTAGCAGGCATTTCAAAATGATTCAGCAAAACAAAAAGAACCGACATGCATACGCTTAACCAAAACATAATTATTTGAATTATTTGATATTTCTAATAACGACAAATGGATAAAGTGCGGGAGGTCATAATATAAATTGGTGTCACTTACTTGGAAAGGTATGTGCCTTTGCTTTCAAACCGACAATTACTATATATACAATTAATTTCAGAAAATGTAAGCGTCATATTCAGATCTGAATTTCCATGTTTGTTACCTTCTTTACGATCTGACGTTTGAGTTTTTCCTTCATTTAAAATCATTTAAAACGCGAAATTAAAACGTGTCTCCTGATTCTAATCAGTGGCTGGTATTTAACTGTGAATAAAAAAGTTGCACAATTTTCAACAGGGGCGGATGATTGCAACACATATTTAATAATGTCTTTTTTGTCAGTTTAATGAAAATTAATGTTTAAAATAGTTATTGACATTTCCAGAAGAGCGTTTCGTTCGATGAAGTATATTGAATTTGAATTCCCATAGATAAAGAAATGGAATGTGGTTGTGTGCATTAACTTTGATATTTGTTCTAAACTTGTTAAACAGAAACAACAGTATCGCAATCAGGACTGGAGTTGCTTTTCGTTAATATGTAAGAAAAACGTGTATTATACAAATACAAGTGAAATAGATGCCTAAACCGATATACTAAGGTTAATCAATGGGGGTAGGTGTTTAAAACAAAATAGTTATACCTGTGCTCCGATACGTGGAAACGTTTTTTAACATTAAATACATTTAAAAGCATTTCTTAAATGCGCTGAATAATTCCTTTAATAAGAACAAAACACACATTTGGTGTACTATAACTTCCTGTATGTTACTAAGAATACCATTTGATGCTCTATCCATTTGTGTTATTTAATCCCCATGTTAACAATACACTTTGCTTGCAGATGTATTTTATACGAAATATTGCAGACAGGATGCTATTGCATAGTCTTTGTAAAATCAATATGTTTCTCACATACGTTGTCATAGCATAGAACTATGTCATGGGTTGAGTGACTGATATTTTGATGCGTTTTCTTTCCGTACAGTTCACTTAAGAGGTCAGAACCTGTTCCGTTTCATTGTGTACTAACAATTTATTAACACACAGTGTGGGATGAGACAGAAAGTGTTTTACGAATATGTTTTTACGATATAACATATTTTGCTTTGTAAGCTTTCTTTCTTAGTCTACTGGATTCAGTTGTTTCAAATACAACATTTAATTTAATAACAGAAACATCGTCATATACGATAGAAACTGGCCTGGGTTAATATTTGTCTGTGACATGTTTGTCGTACCTACCCACTTGCCAATTGTCAATTTCAACAATTACAATTGCTGTTTGTTTTGTTACCCATTTTCGCAGTTCATGACAACAGTTACTTCACTGTTTTTCTTTTTTACAGTTTTGCGCAGTCATTGGAAAAACTGTTAATTATACAAACTTCAAGTTTATATTACAGATCAATATTTTGTTGTTTATTATCAAGAGAAATAACAATTAACACGATAATACATGTACAAAAATCGTGGTCAGTTTTTATTTTTCACATGTTTTTTTATGCTCGATTGTGAATGAAAATATTGTAAGTCTTATGGCAATTAGTTTTTTGTACACATGATCAGTAAACACATCGGATTATTTATATTGTAATACATTGGTTGTCTGAAAAATATGTGTTAATATAAACACAATATACCTAACGGCAATACTGCTTTCCATAGATCAAGATAAAATTGAACTGTTCACACCCGTACTCCACACAAACAAGATCGATAAATTAATTACAAATATAGCGATGATATATATCAATTAAAAAAGGTCTAGTGTAGGTCAACATTATTATAAGGCATTCCTTTCAATGATAAATGGATAAAATCTTGTAAGCTTATATATCACGGCATTACTAAACTAAGCCGCTCGTCAATCGTTCACAGCCAGTTATCTTTATATTCAATATTCAAATTTTCAGGCTCATAGTTGTAGATGGTATTTACTCAGAACTTCCTTTTAAGAAGAACATTATTATCTGGGTGTCGTTTCATCAACAGACGTCCGCTAGCGAAAATACAAATTCGAGCGCAACTCTAGTTTAGGCCCGAGAATTTTAAAATACTTTTTTAGACAAGAAAAGGCCTATCATTTGGATTGTAAATTGAATCTCTAAATTATTTTTGTATTGCTAAATATCAAGGTATGAGTCAAATGAAGATGGCATTTTAACAAAAATGGCTTAATTCAGTAGATTTTGATGACAATTCTATCTACTTCATTTTAACCCTTTGCATGCTGGGAAATTTGTTGTCTGCTAAAATGTCGTCTGCTGAATTTCTAAAATTAGCATTTTCTTCGATTTGTTTTCTATCAGAATAGCAAACAGTTTGGATCCTGATAAGACGCCACGTTCTGTGGCGTCTCATCTGGATCCAAACTGTTTGCAAAGGCCTTCAAAATCCGGTTCCAGCGCTCAAAGGGTTAAAAGAGCGCTTTTCATTTTGTTTTAAGTAATAGGTTTTCATCATAAGTTTTAGATGTATTTTGCGAAAACTAGAGGTTGTCTTTGGTTTTGATTTAAGGTAAATTTCGTAAAATTCAGCCATTCAAAGAGACAAGGTTATTGCAAACTTCTTAATATTGATGGAAGTTACGATATTCCTGCTTTCTGATCTTACCTCAAAGATACGGAAATATTGATGAGAAAACACATTGCAACCAGTCTTTATAAAAAAGGTCCGTTTACAAAATTTGGAACGACATTTTAAAATGTTAAACTGTCAGTGATGTTTTATAATTAATACTGTTGGTTTTCTAACGTGTATTAAAATATTTGCCGATATTGTATATTGCTGATCTCCTAATGGGCATTAATGTTGGGAATATGATTTATGATGACATGTTATAACACCAGTATATTAGTGCTGTAATCATGGAATAATCTGGTATTTTAAGAGTGGCGCATTTATTAAGACTAGACATTATTAAGCATTACATTTTTATTAAAGCTTATCATACACGGGTATTTTATTTTTAAGATAATTCGTACAACCAACAATCTTGCCCCACGCAAACCACGGACATTAGAGGACGAAGTAAAGGACCACATTAGTTTCAGAATCAAGAGGAGTGCGTAGTGTGTTGGTTATCGATCGAATCTGCAAAAGTTAGAATCTGATTACCGACTTTAAATGACTAGAAATTATAAAATGAGTTAAATTCTAGAAAGCGATTGAGAAGAAACACATGAACGCAAAGCAAACCGATACCCAAGGCGGTTTCTCGGAAGGTCAAATCGTTGTGTGGGTTGAAGATGGTTATGACAAGGTAAATTTCAGATGGATTTTGTAGCCGGAGCGATCGACGATTTTGATATAACAAATCGTGGGCACATGGAATTGTTAAGATATAGTTGTATGGAGTTGATGTAAGCAAAACTCGATATGATAGCTCAGACGTTCACAATATTTGAACCAATATTCAGGGATACCTATATGTAAACATAGGCAAATAAATGTTATGCATGGTATCATTCAATAACATGCAATTATGTTTGATAAAAACTACATTTCATGCGAGTGTGTTCTATTATATTGCCAGAATCAAATGTAATGCGTCCAGCACCTTGGTAATTGTAATCTAAAGCTTAATTTTTATGTAATATGATAAGGAAATAAGAACATGGGTAATTGTACTTTAAACCATTTAAAAATAACTGTTACACTTAGTTTATGTTAAAAAATCATTGGTAAGTGGTTATAGTTACAGTTGAGTTGTTAATATGACACTATGCATACTAAAATCTGAAACCTATGTTGGGTGTTATGAATCACTTGTTGTATACATAAATAAGTATTTAAATAAAGTCAACAGTGTTAAAAACTTATAAGGAAGCATAAAGTAAATCAGTTTGTGTATTGATAGTTATGATACATTTACAACACAGTTACAACACAGGGCATACGGTACAAAAAATCTATCCATGTTCATGTCTTTGTACATTGTTTGTATATACATATATTACAAAATGAATACGATCTTTAAAGCAGGAAAAGAACATTCAAAATTGTACTTTAAACCATTATAAAATAAATAATATAATATATTTATCTTTAAAAACACATTGGTAATTGTACTTAAAAAGCATTTTAAAATACATATTAAAACATGTTTATGTTAAACAAACAACATATAACCAATTTTGGCACACGATAATGCAACCCGTATTTAATCTAATACATCAAGTCGATTTCCCACAACATTTTGTGTGTGCATTGTGTCAATTTGTTTTGTTTTATGCTTCTGAAAGATTTGTTCTAGTCGCAATTGTGAATCCCTAGCGTGAAATTCAAAACGATCAATCTCTTGAACTCTGTAATAAAACAAAATATATTTGCCCAGACCAATTTATTTTCAAACAAATGGTTTTACGAGAGGATTGTTTCTTTATCTATATATTGTGTTCCTGTTAGGAAATTTTTCTTGTATTTGAACATAATCATCAATTATGACTCCCCCAATGCAGTTCTAAATTAGTACATGTCTTTCTGTAACGTACTTTTATTTTCACTTTTTTTGCTAATTTTTGTTTTGTTGATAACTTAAATATAAACTGCTTTGTTTTGTTATAGTCAGTCCTACGCTTTGAACGATATTTCCACTAATAAGCTTTAATATTTGAATGCAACAAATAGTAAAGAGTTTAATTTTTCATAATATTGTAAAATAATGTAGAAATAACAAGGTAAGACAAAATAAGCTCATATAAGCACTCATTTGTGATGACAGCATACAGCGCTGAGAGAAGGATTGCTCCTTGTGGTGTACCTCTAGATTGGAGATTTAGCATCCAAGACCTAATTCTCTACTTTGACCGGGATCTGCAACACCTCTAATTGAAAAGAGAGTTTTTAGACCTCAAAAAGTCATATTGAATCCAATGCAGTTTGCATTTCCAGAAGTATTGCTAAAGCTGAGCAAAACTTACTTCATGATGTAGCCTAAAAATTTGGTCAATGGTGGATGTAGCTTTTCTGAACCAGACTGATCGATTTAATAATATTGACACTTTTCCTAGAAATGTTCCAGTCGGTTCTTTACCATATGTTCAATTTATTGACCAGCATGCTAGGTTTAAAAAAATGGGTCGATAGCATGTGGGATCATTTTTATCCTTTTCAAGGTCTGTGCAATTGCATTACGTTGGCATCCCTCTACTTCGTGTGGCCCTCGCAGTACACCTGATTGAAATAATTGAGAAAAGTGGCCTGAACATTGTGTTGAAACATGATGTAAGAGACACTTTCATGGCCAGTGTTGGACGTTTACGTTTAAAGATTTCCCGGTGAAGGATTTTTCTTACATTTTTTGAATGTTTTTTACCTATCGTGTACCGCCTTTTCATTCCACGATTGAATATTTTAATGTTTAGTATTTCGGTTGTTAGAGGAGACAGGTATACTCTCTTGCACACGGGAAAGAGTTTTTAAGTGAGCTATGTTCAAAATGCGTAACTATATATCATCAGAGAGAAAAAAAAACCGAAAACGATTATTGTTCAACTCAGTTAACGTGGACAAGTGGGCTTTTGTTAAAATCAAATGTCTGATAACATTGGTTTGCATCTCTGGAAGAGTAATCGCCCTTGTTATTATTTATGATTGTTAAGAGATGATCATTTTGGAGAAGCGGTCTGATTTTAACTTATTATAAAAAAATACCATTCTAGAGTTTTATGATATATTTATAGTACATATGGTTTAGTCAATACTTGGGATCACATCCTAGTGTGGGACTATCATTTAAAATAATTAGGTTATTTACACGTATAAATTCCCCTTCATGTTAATGGCTGTAGTCTGTTCTTTTTTACTATTCAATATCCAACCTTATCACCTTACCACACCTAACCACACCTTGACCTACTGTAAACTTGGAATAATTCAAACCATCCATATCAGGTTAAGTTGATGTGAATGTTTTATATAGCACCAACACTGTGTGTTTCAACGCAGTTGTTGACCATTCTCTATCCACCCATATCACCTAACCTTTCATTTGACATTTAAGTTGTATAGTAAAATGCATATCGAACACCAAACATTTGTTTGTCAAGCACAGATTATATTATCTGTTTATAAATCTTATGCGTATGTCGTGTGTAAATTTAGAAACAACATTTCGTAGTTTATCTTCCCATTCTCATGCAACTATTTGAGAATTGTGACAATTAATATTTTAACCTTCTTTGTGGGAACTGGTTGAACATATAAGCATCAGAATAACATACACATTTTCTTTATTTACTGATAATTAACGAAACATAATATATTGTATTTATAGTGTGCATTGTTTATTTGAAAGGTAAGCGTCGAGACTTGTGTAGAAAAATCAGGTTGACTGTATATCGTGTCAAAATGTTTTTCCCAGAACAGAATAACCAGAAACATATTTTAATTAATCAGTTAAATTGTAAAATACATCTTCAAATTTCTGCGCTTTTGTGGAGGTTTTCGTAGTCAAGTGTTTCAGACGGAGATCGTTTATTTGTAAAAGTGGATCTGGAAAAAAAATAATAATACAAAAATAGCAAAATCCTTCATTGATACAAGTTTATTATATAAAAACCGCAAACATTTAAAAGCAAACCAAAGAAGAAGAAATGGGCTAACCATAATGTAAAACATAGCAAAATGCACACACAAATCAGGTTTTCAGTTGGACATGAAAAGATGTTCATGTGATCATACAAACCATACTTGCAAGTTCATATATGCCTGTTTTAAAGATGTAATTTCAGGCCATTAAATAAATTTGTGAACTAGTCACAAAATATCCCAAGCAAGATATGGTCAAGTTTCTTCACACATAAACACTTTTCTTATTTTGATTATTATGTTTGAAAGCTGACCCGCATAGTTACTCTTATACCGTAAGTTTAATATATTTTACATTTTGATAGTTTGCGATAAGAATGGTTTTGCTAGATGGTGAAACCTGTTCACAAATTGTAATGTTGATATTTTGATTGTAATATTGTGTTAAACATTTTAATAACTATTGTTTACACATCTGATAAGGCCACATGCTTTAGAATACAGTAATCAAAATAAAAAAAGCTAAATCAAACAACACAATATATAAAAAAAACACAATATATAAATTTGTATCCGATATTTTGATGTATTTGTTTTTAAGTTTTAGACAATTTGTATGTCATTGTTTTGCATGACGGAGGTAAACGGAATTAGCTCATTTATCTGATGTATACACATTAAAATTGGTGATAACATATAGTATGCCAAAAAAGAAACCTTCACTTATATATAATTTAGATAGTGATTGTGATTACATAAATTAGAATGAAATCTGTGTGGTTGTTGTACACGTTTGCCTTGTAAATCTTCTATAATTAACTGATTTGCAAAAAAGACCGGTTTTACAATTAGTTGAATAACAATATGTTCATCTTTAACGATTTAGCCTACCCGCTACAAATGATACCTTTTATGTTCAATTTAAATAATGGAGATTGTCAATTATTGTAAGAAGCAATTCAGTTGAAATGTAAAAGAGTTGTTAAATCTGTGCGTCGTCCGTTTCGTTTAGAGCTTCGTTGTTAGGAAACAGATCAGAAGGAGGGCCATTGATGCGAAAACACAAGCTCCGTCTGCAAAATAACAGTTAAAAATCAGGTCACGGTGCATAATCAAAATGAGTTGATATATTAACATAACAGATACAAAACTGGTTTAGAAAGTGTTTGCGTTATATTGGACACAAAGACAGATTTTATGGTTTGAACACACGCTGTTTTATGATCGTGTTTTTTTTAATGCCAAATAAGAACGAAAAACAACTTTTGTAAAAAGGAGATTCACCATCATTTAGTTATGAAGCGAAATGTTACAAACAAAAGTTAAACTCGGTAAAATGTAAATCAGGCATTCTTGGAACACAATAATACATTCCGAGGAAAAACAGTTACCCCAAGCGTCTAGTTTTTGTATCAACAAAGAAGGCAAACAGCATGGCGAGGAAGATCTTAAATGCTATACATTATCTTAGTTTCTTTTGAACTTTGTCTACAATACACTATTTTCAAACGAATAAGACTTCTGAGTATACATTATTAGAACAAAACTTACTAGATTTCGCACATTTTCCATCAACACGAGTTTATATCCGGTGTTGCAGATGCACTTGTCATTTGCAGTGGCTCCAGAACATTTTGAGTTGGCATCAGGAGTTGTGCAGGTTGCGTCGGCGCTGCATTCTTTTATTAAGGAAAATAATTTTTGTTATATAGAACTCTTGAAGTATATTTAATGAATTAAATGCATTTTGTTAAGAAACGATATTGTAGATGCAATAGCATGAACTCGATTCTTATATGACGTCAAACACGACTTTCGAGATCCAGGTTTATAATGGTTATTTTTTTCATAACTTGCCCTTCATTCCCTGTTAACTCAAATGCGTAAATGTTTTAACAAAGTATAAAAAGTAAAATCCTATTGATTCTACTTTATTTACAAAAAGTCATTATTACTTGGCAGTTACATTAAACAATTCATGTGAATGTGGCTCTCTGTTTGACCTTTCGTTTCATACGTAATCCTGCGAACTTAATTCTAAACTTTATATTAAATAATATCTGTTTTTCTTAAACAACTTACTAAGAGCGCATTTCCCTTCGTTCCCCAGCAGATGGGTAGTCTTGCACGTACATCGGAGAGTTCCAGCAGGACATTCCGAGTTGGAGTCCAGAGCCGTGCAGTCGGCCGCAACCGTCGCAACCGTACACGCTACAAGCCAATATAACCAACGCTATTATAGCTAGATCTACATATTCAATCTGATTTTGTTTTCTGTGAAGCCGATCACTATAGCTTAATAGAAATGGCTTACAGAAGCTTTATAATTCCCCCTTTTAAATTTTACATGTTTTCTTAATTGTTTTCAAATTAATTTGTTTTGATTGTTTTTCCACTTTTTTGGAAATTGGTTGATATTTACTTTGCAGTAGAAAAAACAATTGAAAAACAGCCCAGCATTTATAAAGTCGATACGAACTCTTTGCATGTTGTGCCGCCAACTTCGGTGAAGGTTGATTTGCACACGCAATCGGTGTTGCCGGTATTAGCGACGTAGTAACTTCCCGCTTTGCAGATACATTTTGTGGCTGCTCCAGTGCTGGGCGCTACGCATTCTGTTTTTGTATTTGAGCATGTGTCGTCGGTGGTATCACACGTCTCACCATAACCCTCTGCAAAATCAATAATGTTTTACTAAAACTATGTTTGAAAGCCATCGCTAGTCGCTTAGTCTTTGCAACGGCAAACAAACCAATTTTACCTCGTCCAACAATCATTCATACATCAATTGCTTTAACATGAGACAACCGTCCGTCTGCAACATTTGATCCTGCGACAACTTTAACTTCGTTGAATCAAAATTGGTATACTGTAAATGTCAACATATGGATTATGCACTACCTTTTAATTTTTATCAAAAGGCAAAGTTCAGGCCATTCTTAAAACTTAATAAAGTAAATTTATGTTTACGAACTTTCGTAAACACATTGGATTTGTCATTTAGCCGCCGTACAATCCTTCTTTTTTCATTATTCTGAAATAATTATAAAATAACAAAAGATGTGATCAAGAAACCTGGTGTACTCATTAGCTGTAATTACCGGATGAATGACCTATACGTTTTCACAGAAGCCGTGTTAAAAAAACTGTTCGCCAGTGCGCCAACATCTGTGCAATGTTTCTTTATTCGTATAACTTAAATAACCGAAATATTGTATGTACATAACAATATGTAATAAACAAGGAACACAATTATAAAAAAAAATAACGCAAACATTGTATGTACATAATCATATGTAATTATGATCGCCGTGGCGTAGTGGATCTGGTGTCCGCCTAGCGATCGGGAGGTCATGGGTTCAAACCCCACTGGGAGCGTTCCTTTGATCTCCCCCAAAGACACCAAGTACTGGTTCTAGTCCCAGGAAACGGACTCGAGAGCGTTTATATCAGCCTACGGCTTTCGATGCAATCGAGCTAAAATAAATAGGTTTAAACTATATGTAATATACAATTAAGAAATGAAAATGAGATAATGGGCGATCAAAAACCGTCACCAAGGGAAACCTCTTCATTTTAATTGTGTTTTTTTTTTCCTTCAAGGCGAAACACGTTCGACCGATTTCCCGTAGATAATAGGTAAACTCTACTGTAGGAACGTAACTTAAGAATTGATTACGAAACGATCTACACTGACACATACTGATAAAGGGGTATATGAATGTCTGAATAATCTGAATAATGTCTAATAAAGAATAATCTGTAATTGATCAAATCGAGAAAGGCAAATGTGAATTGCTTCCAGTACCGTAACAGCCTTGTCTAAAAGCAATGAAAATTATCGCTTAAAATACGCAACTTACTGGCAGCTGCATAAGCCGTTGGAACGAGACAGAATGCCACGACATAAATGTATAGCGTCGGTTTTGCCATCTAGAAGTAAACGTAAGAATATCATGAAGTAAATGTAAGACTTCGAGAAATTAACTTATGTCATCCGTATAGTTTTACTAATGCCAGCCGTGTATATACGTGATTGGTTTACGTCAGTAAAAGACAATATTCAACGTTTTCAACTAGAACAATAAATCGAGCAAATCGAGCAATAAATAAAAAATGAATTAAAATAATTAAAAAAAACAATCATTACATGCTTTTACTATACGCCATACGTACATGTTTTATTCTATAAAAACATATCTGTACATAAATACTAGTACTAGTACTGTAAATAAAATTCATTTTTTTTTATAATTATTACATTATAATTTGTATTTATATTGTATTTATACATCTTATTTCGTCTGCGTTTAAGATAAATTAAAATGGTCGGACCGCTTTGCTGCAAGACATTCTCTAAAAATTTCTAAAGTTTTTTTTTTAATGAATATGTTTTCAATTCGGATGTTTTCAAATATTGCTAGAATGTGTTATAAAACAAAAAAACCTGATGATTACTATTCTCATACAAAATGATCAAACATTAAAAAGTAAACGTTGGTGATGGTGAGTTTGCACTAATTAAGCACTCGCGTATTCTGGTCGCCTTTGCATCTTAGAAATTCACGTCATTTTTTATTTTAAATTTAATTACATTTATAAGCGTTTCAATGGTGGAAAATTTGTTAGGCACTACGCAGATTCATTTTTTTCAGTGTATGTCTTAAATTCGAAAACAAATTATTTTGAAATACTGTATCCATTTGTAAATCATTCACAATAACGTTCGCAATGAAAGTACGTCTGAAAGTTGCTTTTATATATTTAGTTATTTTATTTTATTTCTTATAGACATACTGCTACTTTAATGTTCATATCAAACGCATAACAGTCCCGAACAAATACAAATTGTACAAATAAAAAATCTCGCACATCGAAAATTAAACTCACCATAGTTTCCACAATCAACAGATTTCAAAATCGATCCGTGTACCTTACACAAGAAACTATACAAGTTTATGTTTAATGGGCCCCTTTTATAGAAACTACCTAAGCTATCAACCGTGCCATCTCCGGCGTAACCAAAACAGAGATAAACACTATGAACAATGTTCGACCTTGACAAATATTTCATCGTCGGATGACACAGCGCAGCATGTTTGAATTAAAAGCCAGGTCAGAATATACTTCGAGAACAAATTATACAAAATGAATACTAAATGCTGTCGGCTTTGTTCATACTCTTTTGCATTGACCTTTAATCTGAAAATAATGAATAGTTATGTAAAATATCTCTTGTTAATATGCTGAAGGCTGCCGATATTGTCGGCAATTCATACGTTGTAAGGACGTGGTTAACCCGCAAATCAACCGATGTACTCTTAATCGCAGTTTTTACGCAATAGTTTTAGACATGTAATTTCTCAGAACGGATGGGGTTTCCACGTGTTGTACGTGGCATTAAAAGTATGTGATGAGTAGCGATTTCCAAAATGTATTAACTTATTTATATAAAACCGTGGAAGTGCAATATGACACTTGCAGACTGTTAAAGCAGCAATATATTTTAATCCTAGTTCGTAAGCCACTTGCAACACCTGTATTACACAGCTATCATGAACATTCGTAACGAACGTTTGGTCTGCCATGAAACTCACCCAAATCCTAATATAATTATGTATTTATTGACGATTTGCATATGGGCGTTAAGAAACGACTTGCAATCCTGTGTAGCCTACAGCGACTTAAACCCATTTATGACTAGCGTCTACAAAAAAGGCCTAGGCAAACAGCGAAGACCCAGATTAGACGCCGCATAATGCGCGTCTCATCTGGGTCTACGCTGTTTGCTTAAAGGAATTTCTGTGAGAAATATTCTAAATATACCAGACATCTCTAATTTTGGAAATAAATTGATCCATTTTAGAAGGACGGCATAAATCGGTTAACGGCCGTATTCGGGAATGGATAACTATTACACCGACATTCATAACATTTATGAGTTCAATCGTATATACGTATCAACCTTTTACCAGAGCAATACATGTACTTACATGATACTGAGTTACTACGGAATACCGTTAGTTCCATTGTGCGTACACATTAAAATCCAGAGGGCGACAATGCGATAGTACGATGGCGAAAACGCGAAAGTACGATGGCGACAATGCGATAATACGATGACGACAGTACGACAACGCGATAGTACGATGGCGAAAATGCGATAGTCATATCGTACGGCCGCCATCGTACTATCGCGTTATCGTACTGTCGTCATCGTATTATCGCATTGTCGCCATCGTATTATCGAACTGTCGCCGTCGTATTGTCGCATTGTCGTCATCATACTGTCGTACCTTCGAGGTCGACGCACGACATTCAAGCGACGCTCGATATGACACGCGACATTTGAAGTCGACATGCGACAATAAAGATTTGAGTGTCGCATATCGCGCTGGGTTTTAGAAAAAAAATATTACAGAAAATCCTGACTGTCGACTGACTCAATGTTATGTTATTTTGAGAATGTAATTTGCGTTCATAAAATGAAATAGCTATTTGACAGTGATCACGCTGAAAAAGGCCAAAACGAAAACGAAACTTTGCCAAAATGCTATAGGCAATACTGAGGCCAACATTGATTCTGCGACATGTATTTCTAAAATTATGTCACCAGGTAAAATCTTAGAAAAAAACATTGTTACTACTCTAGAGGCTACAGGTATGAGTCAATCTCGATTAAATTACTAGTATATCAAAATATTCATCGCGACAACGTCTAGGCCGAGTTTGAATCTGGGTCACTTGTTTCCAAAAATAGGCCTCTAGAAAACGCACATTAACACAATATTAGGACAATATAAGGAGACTATCTTCTATTTGTGCTATTTTTGTAATTTAATTGTAAAATTACTGAAAACATATATAGTATATTAGGTTGCATTTTAGAGTCAGGAGAAGTAACTTTTTTTGGTCAGAAGAAGTAAAATGTTACGGCGCTAGTGGAACTGGATAAGTGGATTTAAAAGATAATGTCGAGCCCTGATAAGTAAGTCACCTTTTTGTAAAACATAAACAATTCTTTGTTTAGTTACTTGAAAAACAAACTAATCTTTATTGATTCACCCCTACTATAAACACAGACAGTTGCGAATACAAATGCCAATAACAGTAAAGTGCAGTAAAGTGCAGATAACGTCAGCACTCGGTCCTGTAAAATATCTTAAGTCCTAAACAATTCAACATTTAATGCTCTTTATGGCGACGCTAATATTTATGGGAACACTAAATTTTATTAAAGTTGACTTTAAACAGCAAAACGGAACAAGATATATAACTATCCTCTGTAATGTAACTTTGTGTAAATATTGCTATATATTTTATGTTTATTTTTTCCATGATTTATATGTTATTGTAAATTTCGTGTTCGTTGTGAGGTCTGGTTAATTGATGTCTAAGGTAAATATGTTTTTTTTTTTTATCTCATATATCATTAGAGAGATAAACGTATCCTTAAACTATTTCTTTATGGCATTTTTGGGTGATTTACTCGAGGAATTATATTTACTCGTCTTGTGGCTGGTTGTAAAATGTTAACTTTATATCAGTTGAAGTGTTTGTATTCGACAGTTGCATTGTTAAGTTTAAAACTCTCTGGGTTGACATCAGAAACTTGAAAGGCATACAAATATCCGTTCTAATGCACAGTCAGGATTCAAAATGAGCTTAAGGACAGTTTAGTTTCACGCAAATTTGTTTTTACTGTAAAACCGGTTGCTCAATAAGTGTATGCTATTCCGGATACTGTAACACCGGTTGCGTAATATGTGTATGGTTTTCGGATATTCGATACACAATATGGGAATAACACCAAACAAATCAACTATTAATAAGCAAAGAAAACTGATTAAACAATATGTGTCCTATAAACTGCACAATAAGAATCGACCATCATCATCTCTAAGACCACAAACACCCTTTTTATAGCATGATTGTAACAGCAAGCATGGGTCTTAAGGTAGCGCCACTCACTGTAATGATTTCCCGCGATTTCTTCGAAGATTGAAGAGCCTTTTTACCTGTTAACTTATGGATATCAAATTTAAGCAGGTACAAACGTACAATCTCCACGCAGAGTTGTCGTTCCATGCTCTCACATACAACCTCTGCCATCACAAGAAAATCCTTTTAGATTCGGTAGGATGTTTTTTTTTGAAGTATTATATTATGAAAAGGAGTATCATTTTCTTTTATATTTTGAAAATAGTGAATAAGTTTAGGTTCATAATAAAAAATAGATTACTTAAATTAAAAAAGTAAAAATTACTGTTTTCAAATTTAAAAATAACCGTTGATACTGTAAGACGCCCTTATTCTACCACGAAGATCGGCTATTATGACTTGTTGGTTATAACGACAGGGATGTTAGATCATTTTATATATGAGTCTTATTTTCCGGTTAAACTCTTGTTTCCACAAAGGAAACATTTCTCCGGCACATTCTTTTTCGACGTATATGCATTGTTATCTTTGCCGTTAAATTACTGTAAGACGCAATTATTGTGTCACGTGGCTCAGCTATCATCACGTGGTTGTTTATGATGGCAGGGATTTGTTCCAGCTATGCTTGTACCAGTCAAATCTCTGCGCGGAGGTCGACAAGTGGAAATTTGTCGTGGCCGAGTGGTTAAGGCGATAGACTAGAAATCTTTTGGAATCTTCACGCGCAGGTTCGAATCCTGCCGACAACGCATATTTTTTTTGCGACGTGTTTTATTTCTTTTCTAACGTAATTTGATTTAATGTACCATAGCTATGTTTAACATAAAATATGTTGCAATTTTCATGCACATTCTTCAATTTTTAAAATTAAAACAACGTTATGGCTAAATTGGGTAATTTACTGCTGGAAATACGAATCATGCATGTTGCAGTTTTATTTTTAGTTTAAAAAGTAAACGGTAAATCTGTCTATTTCTTGGTATTTTTGCTGTATATAGTGTATCTATAAAAACTAAGTTCAAAATATAACTTAAATAATACTATATTGAATTTTATGACACTTTGTTTTTAACCAACCCAATATCTACTTGGCTGAAACCACTTACATTTCATGGCGCTCTTCCATAGATAACACGTTATCAAAAATAAATGTCAGTAAAAGTATACTAATGTTATCTTGTTTTAACTTTAAACACCTTTACTGCATCTGTAAACACCAACTGCATGCCCATATTCGGAAATCTGGATGAATTATGGAACTTTCATATACCCCAGGGGTGAAAATAAACTTCACAAAAGCCGAGCGGGGTGGTGGTTTTGAAAAAAATCAGTATATATATATATATATTAAAGCACGGAAAGCCTACCTTAAAATGTGTATGTAGTTCAGTGAAATGATGCTGATTTAGAAAATAATACATTAGATTATATTTGGAAAGGTGACCATTACAGTGGCGCTACCTTAATACGAGAAAATTGTCGATACCTCCTTATAATTGGAGATGTTTGTGTCGACTCTGGTGACCTAGTTTTTTATCTTTGTTTTTTTGTTGTTTGATTACCATTTTTGGTAGGTTGGGGTTAAATCTATGTTCGGGGAGGTTACATGATAAGAACATGAAATTTTATATGAATTGTGGGCCTTTTTATTTTGGAAATCAGAAGAAAAAAAATAGCCCAAAACGTATCATTTGTTGATATATATTTGATGTATTATGTTATGAAAATAAATATGAATTATAGTTATAAATGATAATAGAGGAATAGGTTATTTTCAAATGTTGTCTAACTTTTTTTATCAATGTTGTCCTGTCTGGCATATTTGTGAAGTAAACGCACAAATTGAAACAGTCGGAATATTTAATGAAAAATGAACAACACTGGCGATCCTTGATGTTTGTTTCATTTTTATACCGGCTAAAGATAGCTGTATTTAACTACCAAAAAAAATATAACATTATATTATAAACAAACAAAATAATCGAACCTTTTCATAACGTCCTAAAAATGTATCATTTACTTAAACAAATGAGTCAATGTGGACTTAAACAAATCAAGATTGATTTCAGTATAATTACATTACAGTGGCGTATCAAAAACAAATAGGTAGTTATAATTTCCAAAAACGTATGAAAGATACCGAAATGCATTCATGTAGTGAATGATTGTTTAACATCTACGCATAACACAAATTATGTTGTAATTATATACACATGCTCACGTTTACGTAGTGTGTATAAGTTTTCAAACACATACATTACTTTTGTTTAATTATTGTTGTATCGTACATTAATTTTGTTTTTTTCGCGTATACATTTTCTTATCAATTCAAATAATATATAAGTGCTTATATATACATTTATGCATAACAATGGAATGCCGTGAATTGGTCATGTCATGTAAAGAATTACACTTAATAACGTTAATGTGTCCCTTTAATTGTATTAAGGGGTGTTTCGGCAGTTTATTTAACAGAGGATATATTTATAGCAACACCGATTCGCTATTATCACAACCCAATATTTTTTGTTATCAGATCATCACATATTACAGAGTGGGTTCATAAAACAAAGTTCAGTGGTTCGATCCCAGGTTCGGCTATTTTTTTTTTACTTGTTTTTTTCTTTCTTTAATTTCATTCTTGTTTTATACTGGAGCTTTTAAGTTCTGTTGTGTGAAAGCATTTATCACTAACTTCAAAACATACCGAAATCTGTTAACAAATCCCTGTAAGTTATTATTGATTAAGGTCGAGTTTGATACCGTAGTGTCTTATGTTTGTGATTTAATATTGTATTATTGTTGTTGTTTTTTTCGAAGCTGTTGAGATCCCAGTAAAGATTATAAACAATTTCTAAAGTTTATGCAAATTTCTAGCAATCTATGTACCGGTACTTGGGTTTAGCCAAATTGCTATATTTTATGAAATTTTACATAGACGGTAGGGATAGTTAAAAAACAAAATCTCTGTTAAAAGTGCGGTGAACCCCATTTTTAATTTTTAGTTTTATGATAACAATACGTAGATGAACATATTTGAGCAGTTTCGCAATACGTTATTAGATAGAACTTTTTTTGATTCCATTTTTGTGGTTAAAATAGTAAAACATTCACGTTTTTTTGGGTGACATTAAATTATCAAAATTAAATTTCTTAAAATTTAACTTGTGTTCTCCATTTTTTTGGTAATTTTTGGTTTAATTAAATGGCTTATGATGTATCTTAGCTTATATAATATCTACATGTTGGCAATTTCATAAGTAATTAATCATTTTTATACAATAAGAGATTTGTTTAGTTTTAATGAAAAAGTATATGTTATATAATGGTGAATAAAATCAAAACAAGGAATTGAATAAAAAAAATATATATATATATTAGATGAAAAAAATCAGCAAAACTGCAGCAACACCCCTTTAGTACATCTTGTTTTTACTTAAATACTGCCTACTTTTACTGATCTGGATACATATTTTTAATTATTTGGGTCTTCATTTAAATTTAAATCTACTTTTGCATTGACATATAGCCAAACAATGGTCAAGTCATGTTGAGAATTACAACTAATACCGTTGATATGCCCCTTTAAATGTATTGCTTACATTTTGTTTTGGATGCTGTATTAACCTACTTCTATTGATCTGGATACACATTAATTGTATTTTATTTAAATTTAAATCGACTTCTGCATTGGCATACAGTCAAACAATGGTCAAGTCATGTTAAGAATTACAATTAATACCGTTGATATGCCCCTTTAAATGAATTGCGCACATTTTGTTTTGAATGCTGTATTAACCTACTTGAACTGATCTGGATACACATTATTTGTGTTTTATTAAAATCTTACTCTACTTTTCCTTTTGGCATACATATACTAGTATGTGTTTTGAACTTTACCATATACATTGTTTAGATTTTGTTACATTGTATTTTACTACTTGCAGTTAAACTGCGCTTGTTAACAAACGACCCTGGTGACCTATGTTTTTCTTTTTTTATATTTTTATAAAGTAATAAATAATACAAAATTTGGGTAAGTTTGGACAACATCTAGGTTTGGGAAAGACTTTAATAGTAATAAAAGTAATTTGCATAGAACTGATTTTCATATGTGAAATTCTGATGTTATTGTTTTTGATAAATTAATGCCCCGAATAATCAATTATTTTTTTTTTATGCAGAAACAACAGCAGTCATTCATGATTGATTTTATTTTCTAGTCTTGTCTGACGAAAGACGTTATTCTACATCAGGATGTGTGTAATATTGTCAGTTTGATGTATATCAATCAATTGAACTTGATCGTTGGTGTATACTTGTATTTATTTTAATACCAGACCCGACGCGATTGACTCGACCCTACCTGACACTAAATCGCTACCAATTGCATCCTTAAAACAATGATCGAGTGTTTATGGATTTTTAACTTTCAAAAAATTATAAAATAGATGTGTTTCATGCAGATCATTTTATGCATTTTGCAGACACAATTTTGATTTGCTCTCTTAGCACATGGTTTAGGCAATATACGATTTGTATTGTTAGTTACTAATAAGTATACCTTTAATGCAATGTAATAATGCGTGCAAAATGATAAATAAAACACTAGACGGGTTGAATAAAAACAGACGAAAATTGCATAAAACGGAATAAATACTGTGGTAGTCAATACGGTAAAATCATCGTGTCATAGTATGCAAAGAGGCAATATGAAACACGATCAAATATGTATTCTTCACAAGATAGGGTATGTTGTTAATTTTGCAATCATTTTAACCATTTTAAGAACATTTCAATTAATGACCACAGGAATATGTCGCGTGAGCACACTATATATACCATTATTAACAGAATAGAATTTAGAGTTCACCATATTTAATATGCTCAGATGCTCCATAGGCATCACTAAAATAAGCCGGATATGAAAATAAAGAGAACAATTACATAATGTTACCCAATCACTCTTTGTCTATGGAATAGACGCATAGAGCGGTCACGTTAGGTATAGAAAAAAAACAATACATATAACAATTCAGATCTTGTGCATATTAGCAGATAAGTTCCTGCTTTCTAAATAATATCACAAAATCATGCAAAATATCAACCGACACAGTATGTGAGAAAATAAACGTTTTCTCATGTTTTTTGTTGTAGTAGTCTAATTAAACCAAACTGTTGGTAGTCCAGTGTGGGTTGTTCTACAATTCATTTACATTGTAAAGTGCAAGCGTTATAAACGTTCTTGTATAATGCTTTCAACTATTACATTTTATGGAACAATAAGTCATATCGTAGTCACAGAATGTTAACTAGTTCGTACTGTTAATGTATCAGATTGTTGAATTCACTGTACTATCAATACGAATGTCCTAATGGTACATCCATGTAGACATATGGTTATTTTATGGTTCGATCACTTCATTGATACGCGTGGACATGTACTTTGTCGATATATAGGTCTTTTCAATTACCTTTAAAATTAGAAAATCTAAAAAAAAGATCATGTTAGTATCGAACTTCTTTTACGTGTTGTTCATGATAAGTTGTTGTGTAATGAATTATGTTCGGAAGTATAGAGGAGTGTTGTAAAATCAATTGTGTTTCGTGGTTGTATGTATCAATCTTTATCTCTGACTTTGCTGTATTCGAAAACAAACTATGATAGACATATAGTATTTCTTAATCAATACATTTTTACTCAATTAAAGTTTCTTTCTTGAGAGACACGTGATCTCTCCTGTTAACATAGTGTCAATTTATGTGTCTTTGCGTCTGGAAGATATTTTACAGATCACAACTTTGAATCCCCATTGCGTATTTCAAAAACTATTAAACACTTGGAGTTCGTAACCAACTAAAATATTTTTCCCAGACCAATTTCGTTTAAAGCGATAGGTTTCCGAAATGTGTTTTGTCTTATTTTACAACATAAGATTGTGTTTCTGTTAACACTTGATTTCAATATTTGAATAAAACGGTCAATCTCGGTTCGTTCAGTCCCGCGGATCGTTTTAATACTAAGGTTAAACATTGTCTTTGGTTGTTACTATGCAAAAAGCCTGTTATAATATTTGTATAATTCAGTTCCAATTTTGGAATGAAATTTAAAAAGTCACATGCAAACACGTTAAGCTGAATTTAAATATGTATTACTTTTACCTGATGTCTTTAATTAATTTATTGAATGTCATTAATTTAATCAATTCAGACTTAGTAATTGTGTTAACATAATTGCACGATATATACCTGTATAACTAAGAACGCAATACTGTATTAGACGATGTAACCCATAGTTTCCTGCATTGCGTGATTTACATTTTTCATTTTTAAACAAAATTGACTATCGATCTATGGTCTCAAATGAGAGATATAACACATATATAACAGGATAACAAGTTGGTTCATGATACAACTCTCGTGTTTGTCCATATCGACATGTATTTGTTTTCAAACATTATAAACTTTACAAAAAAAGCTTTTAGATTTATAGAGTATACAAGACATTTTATTATGTATAAAGTATTTTTCGGAAGCTATATGCTTAATAATACTGTAAATGTTTCAAAACATATAAATTTAATGCCACTTATCGAAGTGAATCCCTTGTTTTAAGAGCTTAAGTTATTAAACGTGCAATTAAAACACGCCACATATAACAAGATGGAAATTAATATCATTGGCATTAGGCCAACTATTAATGAGATTTCAAGAGCAATTAAAGTTGTTATTCCTCCTGCATGTAGCATGAATTACTTATTGTTGAAGTAATGCTGTCATTATCAGTTTTATTAGCGTTTGACTTCCTTCACTTGCGCAAAATGACAACTTTATTTCCTAAAAATGTTATAAAACATGACCGCGGTGAGGAAATAAAATTGCTTCGCCGACAAGCGAAATGTCGTGCTGATTAAAAGATGTTTCGTTGTCGATTGGAAGACAATAACATCAATGAAACGTGTTTGAACAACACGCGCTTACTAGAAAGCCTACACGAAAAAATTAACAACTGAACAGATTTTCTTAATGTTGTTTCTTACACGAAATGTGTCCCTAACCTTTTACAAAAACAATATGTGTTTGAGCAGTCATAGGAACATAATACATGTCCTGCATATGTCTGTCTTAATTTTAACGGTTGTTAAAACATCCTTAAACTTATTTAAATTAGTCATGTATCTTACATTGTAAAACATGAACTTGGTTAGGAAATATTTCGTTGTCGAAAGTTGACTGATACATTAATAAAGCTTTGTTGAACAAACTTAGCTTTAAAGTAAGCATAAACGTAAACATAAACTGAACATGTTTTCTAAATGTTGTTGCTAACACGAACGGTGACCCTAAACACATTATAAAAACAATCTGCGTTTACGCAGTTACAGACACTTAATACATGTTTTGCATATGTCTGTCTAAGTTTTCAAGGTTGTTAAAACATCATAATACTTACATTGTTCATTTATCTTATATTCATTGAAAGTACGATTGTAATTAAAATTCTAAATGTATTGATATATCAATTTATAGAGTTATAAGCATTGTCTCCAAGAAATGGTTTTAGGAAGTTTCTGCCGAAAGAAATATGATGAAAAATGTAATATAAGTCTTTCGAAAATACCCGCTAATGAAAGAACAATAATTAAATTAATCGAATATGTAATGTGGATTGTAAGTCTAATTCGTGTGTGGTGAAAATGGAAGAATTTTCTATAAAGTGTCAGAAGAGACTGTTTTGGGATCTTAAGAAAAAAGAAAGTCATAAGTTTATCTGATTGTATGTATATACGTCGGGTCATGTTGTAGCTCAAAGGAAAACACCATCGACCAAAATCGTTAAAGACATCGAAATATAGTATTCTTTTGCAACGGTGCGCACATATCATTAGCATAAAAATAGAACCTCATATGTTTGCACACATAATGCCATATTTCGTACTAATATACTGTCAAGTGTGTGTAAAATATTAACGATATCGGTGCCGTTTTCAAATCATAAAATTGGTCTGCATAGCAAATATCTAACATATAAAACAAAAACTAACACTATTCGAACGTACAAAAGTATGTTTTACAAGTTGTCGTTTTTACATATGGTATGTTCCAAAAGCTGATTATTTAAACATATAATTTATAATTTTGAGACTCCTTAAATGAAAGTGAATTGTAAAAAAAGGCAATACTAAACTTATACGAATTGTGATTGTGTGCAAAATTACCCATATACCTCTGGGGCATGACTTGATATTCCATATTTCTAACGCAAACTACACAAAGTTTAAAAACAAAGGAAAACAGATACACGATGCGCGCAAATAAAACCGGTTACTCAATTCCAGAGGACAATTCATATTTCAAAACCACGTACAAAGCAAAAAGTGCAAGTCATCAAGAATCTGGACATGTATATAATCCATTGTAAAGGTATGTGAGGGCGAGTTATGCTTATTTATAGAAGTATGATATCGATCATTGTTATGTCGTTACAAACATTTTCAATAATATTGTTGAACTATCGATGTCAGTTTCATAATACATCAATACATTTGCTGATTAATTTTAGAATTGTATCAGACTAGTAATTTAAATTACTTAATTCCGCAAACGTTTTTATCATCCCTTGTATAATTTAAGAATTTTTGTCTTAATTGATTCGGGATTTTGCAAAGAATATGCTGTAAGTAAAGCACGTTAGAATTTAAAAATAAATACATGTTTTATCAGTTATCCTCCGATAACAGCAAATAGGCATATTTTTTATGTTGTTCATGTTTACTCACACTCACACTTTCACTTGTTTGAAACAAGGTAATTTTTAAGGAGCTAATTTATTTTGCCATTAACAGAGGGGGTAATCACGTCATAGTCAAGATTGCGACGTCCATGCCGAGATAGGTAATTTGCACCGTTTTATAGCCTTAATTACTTTTGTTTAATGTTTAAATGACGCTCACTTTCCAGCCATATCAGTAAGAACGTGATAAGCGTATATTCGTATTGAAATATGCTTTATATATCGAATGTAGTCGCTGCGAATTTTCTTACTGGAGCTGTAATTAGATCATCCCGCTAAGAACTTTCGCAACGAGTAAAGTCGAGATATAGAGCGAATTTCTTGCTGGTATGGCTGGAAAGTGAGCGGCATATAAATTTTGTATAAAAGTAATGAAGGGTTTAAACTGGCGAAAAATAAATAATGTCTCGGCATGGACGTCGCCATCTTGTTTGTCACGTGATGACCCTCACGAATTTAAGTATTTTGATGTGTATTTCGAACACAAATTCAATGGCTTTGTGCAGCGTATTATGTCGGTTATGTAGAAAAAGCCTGAAAAGAGCATTAATTAGCCAGTTGTATAGGTGTTCATAGCTTCATTAAATGGTAGGTACTTTATATACAGTGAAGCTGTATCGAGATCTACGTAAGACCAAACAAAACGTTAACATCCAATGCAAACAATAATGTGTTTAATATTAGTGCATCAACATAATGCTCATGGGAATAGAAACTACTTAACTAAAGGATTTATATTTACCAATTTTATGTATGTCGAGTTAAAGTGTAATATGAACAACCAAAGCACACTTATGTCACATTTGAATATGTTTGGCATTGACATTGAGGCGTTAAATGAAACAAAAATATATTTACCTTCTAACTGCACTAACAAAACTTGAACAAAATCGACCAGTTTGATGTTCTCGTCATTTGTACATATATTCAAGTAATTGACGGCATTTGTGAACGCTGTTGTTTAGTTTCAGTCGATTCACGAAACAGCATGTACATATTCAGATAACACTGTTGAGCATGTGGGCGGCCTCCCATCAACCGATTACTTCTAAAACCTCCAAAATGTCATTACAAATGAGCCATGGGACTATAGGTAATTACGCCACGATCAGTTGTATAAAAACGTGGCCTCCAGAAGAACCCTTGTCTTCGACAAAATCGGATGTGATCCGTTCCTCATGCGTGTTCCCGTATTAAAAATCCGATAAAGATTAAACGTGTCAAACCTGAAATAAACATTTTACACTCCACATTTAAATGTCTAGTATAATTTAATTATTGATATTTAAACTAAGATTTATAAAAGTATTTGATTTCATTGACACCATTTGAAATTGTAAACAGTTTTTCCAAGTTAAACTGTTTATACACTCTGATTTGTTTATTTCCCAACGTGGGGAATATTTGACGTTTCGTTCTTTTCATGAAACGTTGTATTTTTAACTGTAATAATCTGTACTAGTCACTTTGGGACTGACTATGTAGTACTTTTAGTATTTTGAACAGTATTCCTGCCACTATAACCACTAATAAGTACATTTTCTTAGAAACAAATGTATTTTTTTCTTTGAAATTGCGTGCATGTTTTCAAAAATGTTTTTCGTTTTATCGGTGTATGTCGTTTTGAACGATCCAGAAAATTGAAAATGTTGATGTACCGAAATAACGGAATTCCTCTTTGCAAACACCAGGGCTGTACATTACAGGAAACTAAGACAGAACAAGCAAACAATCAACTGAAAATAATATAAGAACACTTTCAATTATTTCACGAAAATGTAAAATATCGTTAGGTTATAATGATTATTTCTAGTATTTGTTAAATTTTGTTATAAATATTAATGGTTCATTTACCTTACTGTACCTTGCGTGTGACTTCAAAACAATTGTATAGCTTCTTTTTTTTAGAAAAGGCGGAATATAGTCGTTGTTCAAATGTGTTTTTGTACGGAGAACATAACTTTCGCAGACAACAATTATAACTCCAAACGATTTGATTCTCAGAAGACATGTCAGTGTTATGTACGAACAACATAAATAATTAAGCAAGACAGTTTAATCAGATTGGTTAAACGCGAATGTCTCGAATTATTTTTGTAGACACATAAAATAACAAGCTCTATGTGTATGTATTGATGATGAAATATGAATTTTCCAGTTCAATTCAAAGCACAAGGTAAGCACTATGTGCACTATTCTCAAATGAATGAAGAGTTAGGATATCAGATAATGATATTAGTTGTGTTATTATATTCCGGATAAATTAATTGTATTTATGTCTAATAATATTTTCATTTGATCAAGTTTTAAAACGAAATCCAAGTCATTAAAACCGAAATCGCAATATTAGTATTTAAAACTGCATAATATTGGACCGGTATAACGCTTTCGATAGCATGCACACATACACTATTTGTTTTGTGTAAGTTTTTTGATTGCAGATACTCAAGTTCTACAAAAGTATGCACCAGATACCGATATAAACGACTACTGAAGAATGATGCAAGCACACACATTATTAAGTTTTATGATTTAAGGAGCACTATGGTATTGGCGATGCAATCGTACAATTGAAAACTTCTTCATTAGATTGAACAAATGGACAATACACACAAATAAATCAAACCAAGGCATGAGAGGTTAATGCAAATGTTCTGTCCTTACCAGTTATGTGCCTAATTGTGAGAATCATTGCATTCTTAACGACGATAGAAGTGTTACATTTTCCAATGGTATATGTTCGTATAGCTAACCGCTAGGGACATATATACATGTTACTAAACAACATAATTGGCAGCCCAATGTTGAGTTATTACTATACTACATTTAGTCAACGATTACTCAACTATTGTTAGACACATGTACAACAATATATTCGTATACAAATGCTTCAAAATTATGACCTACATGTGGGGAGTATTTTGTACGTACAGCTCCAGTTTTTCAATAATTTCGAACTAGAGAAATACCTTTTGCAAGATGATATACCGTACCCCCGCCGCCAATGCTACTTGATATTGTCCCCGAAAACGTGCTAACAGAGAATCTTGCAAACATTATTGGTTCGCAGTAACTGGACTCAGACACGACGGCAGACATAATACAACATAATGCTTATAACATTCTACAGTGGAAAACACAACATTAACATTAAAAATGCATGTTATTATTTTCAAGAGACTGTGGTTCTATTTTATCCTATTTCAACAAATAAGGACACAACACAGGGACTCTTTTGATAATAACGCTCATTGAATATGAAACAAGTGTGTACATGTATGTTGTTGTTTTTTGGTAGAAATATGTGACCCATGTTTGAAGCGTTAATAAAAATAGTTATATTACTGGCCAATGAACAGCAGTCAAACAAAAATCAGTTATCAGTTTATTACAGTTTAATATTTAATGTTATTTGTTTTTTGTTGTTGTTGGTTTTCAGTTTATTTGTGCAAAATAAATATGCATTGTTATACTGGTACGCAATTTTATAGTGCTGTTCATGATTTAGAAATACATGGGTCAAAACGTTAAGATAATCCATGGCATAAAATACAAGTTTACATCGCACGCGCTTCATACATTTCATGAGTATCATTACTACATGTTGTTCTGCGGAGTCTTTGTTGAGTTTCAGTTGATTTATCGCACCACGCCAAGTTGTTTATTGACATGTCCTCTAACATCATCAACTATTGGAAGATATCCGATGTGATCCGTGGCAAATACTCCCAACAAGAATATAAGTGTGACTTTATTGTTTGGAAAATACAAATCGGTATCCTAATTTAAGCATCAGTTCAAGTTTTCAGATAAAACATGTGTCCATACTAATTGCTGCGTATGACAGATGCAAGAAAATTCTCGTTAATGACATCAAGCTGTAATCAGGAATTTATCTTCTAAATAAAAAAACGAGTTTCTGGAGTTTCGTTGTTTGCTATATTTTATCTATAAATGAAATGACCGCTTGCTCGCTGAGGTTTTAGAATATAAACAGTAAACGTCAGTTTGACGCAATATGTTTCATTAGCCCAAGCTCAAATTACGTAATATGATTCATGCACCAATTATGAACGCGTGCACAATCGCATACATGTTTGTGTTATCGGCTCAAAATACTTATATAGTGCGTCATTATGCACCATCCGATAAGACGTCTTAGGAATGAAGCATGCAAATAAAACAGCATATAGGCTTACGGGATCAGTTGATTTGTGAATCAATCAAATGTGCTGATTCAATTTGATTAATTTTAAACAAAGTCCAGGTTAATGTCTAACGTAATGCGCTGAGCGCTTTGTATACCCCTTGGAATGAATGTATTATTGAATTAATTTAAATAATTAATGTCGTCAAAGTGTTAAACTCAATAATGAGATCCCAGCGGCGTTTGATTTTCCTCTGAGTATGAATTTATTATTGTTTTCATGTACAGGTTTGAGTTTTAAGAAGTACTGTTTCATTTATTTATTGGACAACGATGGATTTAAGTTGAACGTTGTACTTGAAAATAGAAACGTTTGCACCACATGACGTTAGTTGTATCTAGTCTACTCTGAAAGCATCCTACTATTCGATGAACTATGATGTCATTCCATGCATGTGTGTGACTTTATTGTTTTGTAATCAATGCCACCGCGTTTCGTTGTTCCCATATATAGGAATTGCATTGTTCAGAAAACGTAAATGACTTCTTCCGGTTTTCAAATGAGAAGATGTTTGAATATGATTAACGCCAGTGGTATTTGAAAACAGTTATCTAACATAATGTAAAAATTCAGGTCGAAATGCGAAATGATCGAAATATTAAATCTAAAGCATACATTTGTATTACCATAGTTTTTTTAACTGTTTCCCCCTTATCATTAACATTTAAAACAAAATGTACGATCCTCTCTTCTTACGAAACGTAGATAAGGATACCAGATAATAATAGCAGTTGTATTGTATTTCGGTTAATTAAGCACGCACATTTCTGCTGACAAATACAATTTATTATAAAACCAAATACATGTCATTGATATTCCAATAAGCAATAACACTATGTAATTCTAGACATATGGGGTACTTAACCCTTTCAGTGCTGGAACCGGATTTTGAAGGCCTTTGCAAACAGTTTGGATCCAGATGAGACGCCACAGAACGTGGCGTCTCATCAGGATCCAAACTGTTTGCTATTCTGATAGTGGGCTTATAAAAAAAAATGAAGAAAATGCTAATTTTAGAAATTCAGCAGACGACATTTTAGCATACGACAAATTTCCCAGCATGCAAAGGGTTAAGATAGCGTGCACACAGAAAATAAGGAATTGTGTGCCTGTTTGCAGAGGCTTGAAGTCTACAGCAATATGAACGGATACAGGAATGGTGCATGCAGGCAAAATAATGTATCTGACTTACGGTCCAAAATGATTAAGGTGTAAAAACGATACATTGGAGTTTAAAATGGACTTTTTCAACAAACATCGCATTCTTGGCGAGTGTTCACAAGCAGGCGTGAGCAATATCTGTAATGATGTTATCTCCAATTTAATTAAAAATCAATTCTAAGTGACATAACTCAATTTTTTCAGACAGTACCGATGTTATTTAACAGTAAGGAATAATGAAGTGAAGAGTGTTTTCTAATATTTTAATACAATTTTACTTAAACTTTTCCCTCAGTACGTCCGATGTTCTTACTAAGATTTTACGAACCAACAAAATGTGTATACATGTTAATACGTTTATCGAACAAAAACAGATTTTACAGATTTACGACATAAGAACTTCATTAAATATTTTTGCAATCCTAAAACAAACTTAATAAATGATTAGCGCTTTGCGGTCACACTTGCAATACGCTTTTTTTCAGAATATCACATTTATTCAGAAAGCGTCGAATAAACAGATATATTTCTAGATCCTGGAAAAAAATGTGTTTTTGAACCCCATACATAACATTGTATGTCAGTTCCGGTCCACTGAACTTCAATCGCTTCTAGTTTCGCTGGACAATTAATAACAAAAAAATGCATCATTTCCTTAAAGAATAATAACAATAACACTGTGTACACGAATATAAACGTAACTTATAAAGATACAAAATAAAAAGTTGATTTCGAATTCTGAAACAAATCTTAAAGAAGTACATTGCTGATTAATTTTTTCAATTTCTTGCAGCTGGTTTTGTTTCAGCTACATTTTACGTTTGATACTGGTTTAAAGTACTTTAAATAAAAATGTCCGGAATATTATGTCTTAAGGTGCATTAAATGTATGGCTTTCATATCGACTTAGACGCCACTTTCTCTGTCATCATGGAACCGATTAGTTCGCATTGCTTTATGCCTTCCTATTTCGACAGCCTGGGTCTGTTTTTTTGGGAATGACCCTGTACAAATATTCACAAAGCAAGATGTGTACGTGCTTTAACAAGTCTCAGTCACCATAGGTAAATGACTATATGATTAGATTTAATGGAATAAGAAGCAAAATAGTAGTTTTAATTGAAGTACAGGTAATGCATGTACTATTTTTTTTTTCTTCAGCTAAAGAACCGAACCAAATCTATACAGTTGCGAAAGTTGAAATGCTGGTTTGTAAAGTGCCATCCATGTAGCACATGCGACCCAAGTTAAACAATGCCGTCATTGATTTGCTAAAACAGAGCCATAACTGCGAATACGGTATGTCGAAAACATCTGAATGAGGATAGGGAGTTGTTCAAGTTTATTTGCTGGATAATATCTTTGTAAAGTTTCGACAGTCAACAAAGGAGAGCTGTAGCTATAAACACAAACTCGACGGACGGACGAAAGTGCAGATAAGCGAAAAAGATCAAATCAGTTAAGATATCTTTTTAAAATATCTTTGTTATATAAAACTGTAAAAGTTACAATTTCGATCAATAACAATTATGTTCAGGGTGTTCTGGTTATGGAATCAATAACCTTTCATATCTCAATTATGGTAAATATTACATAAAGTCCGTAACCTTATTTCTTGAACGCTTCAGTATATTTAGCTGGTGTATATGCTCTAGTCTCGTCAGTGTGTGTCGCTTACAAACCAAAATGGATATACGATGTTGAGCATGTAGCCAGTCATCATGTGTGCAATGACAAAGGAGATAAAATATTACGAAGCATTTTTTTTTACGAATTCCTACTTATTACAAAACATCATAATGTTGCTATATAAATATGCATTAACTAGTCGGTTCGGAAAATCGTTCAGTCGATCGAGTGTGCGTACCCATGAGTATATTATTATAAATGAACGTTGAAGCATAATTTAAGAGATGTTTACGTAGATCAATTCAAACTGAATGATGATAACTGTTTAATATATTCCCAGTACAAAAGCATTGCATCTGAGAAAGTAGGACTTCTATAATTCATATAGTTACATACCAAATACACCAGGCCATACAATCTTCCCATTGGAAACATTTTAAGAATATGGTTTTATAATGTTAATTGAATAAGTAATATATAATAGAGATATCATGCATGTACGTGTATATATAACAAAGGTTAGAACATAAAAAAATAGTTTGCCCTTTGCTGGAAAATATTAAGAACATGTATACTGTGTATTTATATATAAGTTTATATCGTGTACATAAACTCACTCTTGTGTTCCAAAAACGAAGCAAAAAAAAACTGAAAATCTAATACATGAAGTTAAAAACACAAGGGCAAAGTGAGTTATATGCAATCCTTGAATTGAGCTATGTGTGTTCGGCTGGTATGTTGCTAAACGCTTTAATTTACAACCAAACGCAATTATTAAGTAGTATTAAGTTATTTGTGTCATGTTTATAAGTTTTAAAGTTATGGTAACAACACTGCGTTTTTAGTTTACTACTGAATCAGTATTAGTGGCATTCGATGCAGCAGTAACAAAAGAAGCCTTTGAAAAATTAAATTGCACATTAGTGGTCATGTTATCGGAAAATATCCTTACTTATTTAAAGTATTAAACATTCGAGTGCTCTTTTCATCACCTTTCATTTCTTAACTGAAATACGTAAAGCATTTTGACAAACAAAAACATAAATGTGGCGTGTTCTGAGAAAACTGGGCGAAATGCTTGTGCGTATAGTGTCATCCCAGATTAGCCTGTGCAGTCCGCACAGGCTAATCCGGGACGACACTTTCCGCCTAAACTGGATTTTCGCTAAGAAGAGACATCATTTAAACGAAAAATTCCATAAAAGCGGAAATTGTCGTCCCTGATTAGCCTGTGCGGACTGCACAGGCTAATCTGGGATGACAATTTACGCACAAGCATTTTGCCCAATTTTCTCAGAACACGCCATAAATACTTAAACATAACTCTCGTTATATAGAGGCATACGCCTTAACCATCAAAATACGTTCAGTTAAGTTTTAACAGCTTTTCCGAACACACAAAATGTGTTTACATGTAAGGCAAAATACACAAGTGTTATGACATGGATTATAATAATTATGAAAAGTAGGTAATGGTAGAAGTTAACAAGATTTTACTGATTCATAACATGACATGTATCACTTTAAAATTGATACTGAATGTTGTTCTTAAAATACTGGAACAAAAATCCACTGTTCTACATAAGTAGTATCACTTTAATATTAATACTGATAATTACTAATCAAATTATGAGAAAAAAAAAAACATTAATTAATTAGTTCTAAATTCTTCCGTAAACAATTCGGATTATATATTTATTTTGTAAGATTAATGATATATTCTAATATCTTTGTATATTGGACATATCAATAAGAATAGTATTCACTTTCTACGACATTAAGATGACAACATTTACCTTTTTTGTTATCCCGAACAATATTGTGGTAACGACCTCGTTCTTTTTCTAATCTATGTGATGATTTGTGCGGAATTGAGTTAGTGCTATTTTAAATTGTTTCATTGTTATGCGTACCTCATACACAAATCCATATAATGTTCTCATTAGAAAGTTTAAAGTGGTATGTTTAGTGTTGTGTCAATCGAAGTAGTATAATTATTTTTACTTACAATCTCCATTTACTCGTAAAAACATAACGAAAGTTACGAACATGTTCGGTCTCTTTTTGAAGAATAAACAAACTCACTCGTGTATGCCAAAAACGAATTTTTGAATAGAGATATGTGTGTTTAGGTTATGTGTTGCTAATTGCTTATACGCCATTATTCAGTAGAATTAAGAGATTTGTTTCACCTTTTTGAATTGAAAGTAACAAGTATTTTTGAAACTGAATTAGATTATTGATGTTTCAGTGTGAGCGTTATCGATAGTTTTCGGCACTTTGCGTTGACTGTTCCAAGGCTGTGATCCCAGTTTAAATCATTGTTTATTTATAGTTGTAAAAGTAGTGGATAAAACAATAATTTCTCTCCTGGTTGAGTTTTTGGAGTGACACTGTTTGATAGATTGTATTGCATACAGTTTTCAATGACATGTTTTTAAACTAAAGCCAAGCATCTTTAAACATATGTATACGTACATTAACTGGATCATAATACAGCAATTTTTTTCTCAATAGTTGGTATCCCAAACTACAGTCATTAGGGAGTAAGCAAGTTCAACGTACGTTATTTGTTAAATTTTAAGAGACTTTAAAACGAAAAAAACAACAATTAACTATCATCCACCGAAAATATTATAGCAAATCGGAAGTTATTACTATTATTCTCTAGCATGCCAAGTTTAACATAGTGCAACCGAATGAAACAACGATTGCTATGCGATATTTACCAAATAATACTGCAATACATATTGTAATTAATTACCCCATGGTTCACCAGTAGGATACTCTCAAATAATAACAAAGACTATTCGCCGTGTTCCATCAAGCATGCATTTTCTGTATTGTCTTGGGTGGCTTTCATGACACTCTTTTACAGTTTATTGATCATAGAACATGTTCAAAGTGTGCAAACGATACTAACAATAATTGTTAGTTAATTTATAATTCATCGGTCGATCACCTACTTTGCTGAGTTTGTAATTCGTAAACAACGTCATCGCTTGCGTATAATTTAGAATCAATTTAATTTACTATAGAATACCTAATCTACATTGTTATGAATGTGTTTCGAGCTCCAATGTCAAACGGTTTTGTTTGAAGTACACGAGTCATTTTAAAAATAGTGCAGAAGGCAAGGTACCAAATGCCAAACAGTATGGTACAGAACACTTATCACAATATGACAGCCTCTGAAAAAATGACAACATTGAATATATGTACGAGGTAACGCAAGCTTGCATCAATACAGTGCAAATACAACACAAACTGAAAATAGTAGTCGGAGTGCCAAAAACAATATCGCTCACATAACAAATTAGTCGTACATGTTGAACATCTCATGCATATAATAATACAGTATTTTGCTTATTCAATCCAAACATTGCGTTCGAAGAATTGATTGTAAAACAAGGAGTCGGACACATTTGCATAAAACTATGTCTTAATATATCACACACGTAAATGCCAAGCTCATAACATTTATCTGAAAAGTACATAGAAA